>RJWT010006869.1:0-20532 GCA_004365215.1 Cuniculus paca | reverse complement strand
TTTAAAAGAACTAATTAATTAATACATTTATTCATTCATTTATTACTCCTGATAGTGCATCTGGATGTACTAGTTCCTTCTTTATAGCACTTATGGTTTTCTCATTGAATTATATGTGATTATGTACACACTTGTACAAGGCTATTTCATTTACTGGATTTAAACTGAGATCCTGATTTCTGAACTCCCACAGTATTTGCTACTTTTCCATTTAATTCATTTTGAACAAAAGAATATCAATGTGTTTTAACTCTGTCAAAATCACCCCAAATTTCAGTTGAATTATTTCATCAGCTTTTGAGACTTTATTATGTAGCTTTTTAAATGAGGACTAAAAATAAACAAATAAACTAACAAGCAAGGACTAAGAACAGATGTAAAGCTCATCAATAGTAGTTCAGGGAAATAGGTATTTCTGGACCCTGCTGATAGTGTTAATGACATGGGAATCTCTGGGCAATCAGTTGGAGTCTTTCCTTAACATCTAAACATATTCCCATTTATTCTGGAGGTAGAGAATGAATGAATGAATGAATGAATGAATGAATGAATGAATGGCATGACAGCTTTAGGTGATAAAAACTGAGTGGCCCAACCTAGACAGTGAGCATCTGGTCACAGAGAACTATATTTTAGGAATATTATTTGGTGAGAGGCTTACCTCTGAAGGAATATAGTACAGAGTTATGCAGTACAAAAACTAAAACAGGTTAATTATCAAAAAGGTAGTGCTATTCACCACTATGGGATGTGAAGGGTTTTATTGTGTTTGTGTAGTTACTTTTATAGTGTTCCTACTTAACACTTAGAGTACAGCACTTAATTTATGCATTCAAAGACACTTCTTGAGTATGTAGGCCCTATTCTGGGAATACAGTGATGAAGCAGACATACAGGTCATTATCTAAATTTCAGAACCAAATGATGCTGCAAGTGTTTGGAAGTTATGTGAAACCAATTATTTCTGCTATGGAAAATTCTATATTGTCGTTTTATCCATGTATTTAAGTTTTTGTTTTTAGATAATATGCAATGTAAGGCTGCTAAGAAATTGAAGTTAATAAGCTAAATTGATATCTGGGTATTTTAACAGTAATAATTCATATTATAAATAAATTTAATATTTATTTAGCCTTTACCTTCATGATATGATAATATTTTTATTCATATAATATAAATCTCAATGTTCCATCATAGTCTTGCTCAGGTATTGTAAGAGTCTTGGGCCATAGGAATATTATGATGTGTCTAAGAATGCATTAACATTGCTCTAAATTTTCATGCATTTTGTCTAGGCTGAATTAGAAGGTACTTACACTTTTTGGTATATATGTCTTTACTGTAATGACATGGTGCTCATTTTCTCAATCAGCAGATATATACAATTCAATTATTAGCATAGGTAGTGTTAAATATTTTGACATGAAAATGGTCTTGTGTGTGAAAAAGTTAGTTCAGAGAACTGCCATGGTGCCCACATAACACAAAGTATGTAAATCATGCGGTATCACACATCCACTTCCAAATGCTTGAAAAGGACATAGTAGCTAGTGTGAAAAATGCCACATTCAGCAGTAAAAGAAGTAATAATTTTACTGCAAGAGGGAATGGCACAAGGATAGAAGATTCCAGAAAATATATCAGATAAGTGTAATGTTACAAAAGTCTGTGATCAGAGTAAACAATTGAAACAAGAGAAGGATTAGTCTGGCAAGTGTTCATCTCTCTGAATCCCCCTCTGCCAGATTTGGCAATCACTACAGAATCTCTAGCTGTCATGTTGTAGAGTCCTGGGGTTGGACAGAATTTCTCCAACACAAATAACATGTACTATTAATTCCATTCTTACTTGTAATTGAGAAGATTTATTTGTAATCAGTTTTTAAGATCTTTAGCATTTGTTTTCTTTACCGTAAGGCTGTATCGATATTCTTTCTTTCATTTTATAGAAGATTCTTGAAAAGTCATTTGAGTCATTTGACGCTTCCAGCCAAGATTATTCTGAAATATTTTAAGAATGCGTCTCCTTTTTGCTTGTTTACCTCTAGGGACAGTTCAGCATTAACTTGGCAGGAACTGGAATGAAGATATCAAGCACAGCGAAATGGCTTGCTCAGGGGAGGTACGCCTCTGCCATAGTACACAGAGCGCAAGTAAGTCCTGCTGGGCCAAAGAGCCAGGTGAACTGCAGCTGGGTTATGAAGTAGCATCAGAGGTCCACTTCAAATTTAAATCATATGGAGTTAGTGACAGGAGTGTTATTGCATATAATGAGTCTATCACATATAACAGGGTACAACATCATTTTATGAAAAGAGATCATTTTCCTTTTTATTAATGTGCATATGCAGAATGTCCATATCTAACTTTATCTCTGTATCTGTATCTATATCTATGTCTATCTACCTCTATCTCTACCTCTGTATTCATATCTATATCATTATGTATCACCTATCTATATATCCATATTTATAACTATATCATCTATAGCATCTATATCTCCACACATGGGCTACAGATATCTGACCATGAGACACCAAATGCCGGGACATACAAACTTTATCTGTCTCAAGTTTGCAGCTAAATAGACATTTTAGGAAGAGGCAATGGTTCAACTTCACCATAATTATTAAAGATTTGTAGGGTTTAATATTTCAAAGTGGGGTTAAATTTTTGGTTTGCTTATCTCACGACTTTAATTTGGCAATGGGAGTGTTGAGACCACTTGTCATTTAACAAATGTCCTTCACAGTGTTTTCAAGAATTAGGATCATGTGTTTATGTTGTAACAGTACTTTCTGGGCTACCTATGTAGATCACATTGTTAAATAACAAGGTAGGTAACAATGTAGATAATAGTATTTTGCTATATAAGGATTACTAAGCAGTCTGCAGAGGATGTTCTCATTCAGCACCGCTCTACTGATCTCTTTGCAGTCCTCTATTATAATTACTGCTTCAGCCTGGGTGTTATTTTTTTCCTTTCATTTTAATGCATACTTTTCTCCATGATTTGTTTCTAAGGCCTCCATGAGAGGTTTCAGATGAATGGGGTAGAGTATGAGTTGTGTATTTTAAAGGTCAATTTTGTCAAACATCTTTTTTTAATTTAGTCAAAGAGGATCATATAAGATTTTGAAAATATTGGACAGAAAATTCAAAGCATAGAAGCCCAAATAGATATGCTGATGAAAAATAATGTAGATTGAGATGAAGTATAGTTATATATATATATATAAACAGCTGATATGAATCTCAGAGTATATGATTCCCTTTTAACTTCTCTACAACCATCAATTTGAAGTAACAGTGAAATGACATGATCTTTGACTACAAATGCAATTGTTGTAGGAGCCCCCAGCTAATGATTTCAGCCATATGATTCAAAACAGTTGCTTTTTCTGCTCTGTGCACTCTGATATCCACTTGTATAATATTCTCCTGCATTTATGCCCCTTCCTATTTTTAGGATGGAACCAAAGTCTATGGCAGATGTGGAGGATTCTGTGGAAAGTGTGTTCCTCACATGACTACTGGTCTCCCAATTCAAGTAACATGAACATTAAGAAGAGGGAAGGATGGTCCAAAGAGGGAAGATTCTCTGAATATGCAAGTAACTGGTGCTCCTTTCTTTACTTCTCTCTTCCTGAGATTTCCATATTCAGTGTGTCTCTGCCTTCTTCTCAAGGTGCTCATCAGGGATTCAAATCACTCAAAACCATCAACATAGGGAGGAACATTTTAAAATAATGTAATTTATGGTAGAGAATACAGGCATGTTTGAAAGGATGATGCCAAGACACTGTTGCTGGTAACAGTTTAGACCGGACCACAGTTATACCGTATGATTGAACACACATGTAAACGTCTGCTCGGTATCCTCTTATACAATGAAATGTTTATTCTACTGTTAAAATTGAGTAAAAAATAGGAAAAGAAAACCTTTACTCAGAACTACTAGAAACATTGTGGAATCTGTTAGGTGAATATAAAATCAATAGTTACATAAAAGATACATAGCCATTATACTTTCTACTGATACAGTGTGAATACCTTGTTTAATTTTTCCTTTGATTATAATTGTGGATTGTGATGGTTGAATGAATAAAAATAAGTTCTGAAAATGTAGTACAAATTATATATTAAAAATTCAGGCTTGACTTAAATACTAAATGTAAAATTTTGTGGGTATTAGAAGACATGATATATTTTAATTTGATTTTAAAATCTACCTCCAATTTTATTGTACTTATAAGAGTAATATGTTGTTTTTATAATATTTATATAGTATTATAACTTTGTAACTATTATATATGTATATAGGTAGTCTTTTTAAAAACCTATTTCCTAAACATTATGTAATGTATTTTATTAACCAAATTGAAAAATGAGAATTCTTGAAATTTTGAAGATTTATTTTGGTAAACATAAAATTATGTTTATACATACAAAAATTTTAATAGAAATGCTCAAGTTATTTTATGTTGGAGGTTTCTCAAACTCAGAACAAAAAAGACAGTATAAAAATGAACTGTTCAGAGGAAAATTCACAGATGTTAAGAGATTTTTTTCCCATTGACTGATTTAATTGTGTATTATTTAGTAATACAATTTAAAAAGACAGATTGATAAATAATATTTTTTCTATGTTCATCTGCTCTGAAAGACAAACCAAACAAACACAATCTACTAATAGATTTTTGCCAGTAAATCATAGTATACTAGTTTTACCCATAAAGAGCCCCCCAACATTTACTAGGGCTATATTGTATCATATAAGGTACTAAGTCAATTTTGTGCCAATGTGGTTAAATAAACATTAGGGAATCTCTGTATCAGAAAAGAAGTATTTTGCACTATGTGCCTTAAACCAATAATAAATGTTCATATGGAGTGTGTAACATTTTCCAAAAATGTTTTCATTCATTATTAAAATCTTATAATTTATAAACATTTAAGCAATAAACATTTTGTGTGATACAGCAGCACTTTGTTTTCATTTTCTTTACATGTTAAAAAGAATCCTTTACTACAAAGGTCTATGAGTCTAAAACTACTTCAGGAATTCCAAGAAGTTATTTAGCTGTTGCAGTTGGTATGGAAACAGCTCTTGCTTGGTGGACATGCTCCTGGTGACAAATGAAATATGGGTTGAAAGACTGACAAAAACTTGCAGTACCTCTCAGTGCTTGGTCAACCAACTCACATGACCAAGTCCTAACCAGTCAAAGAATTGTTTACTTCTGAAGGGCAGGATGGAGAGACACAGGGAAATAGGTGGAAATGAACGATTTTCTCCCAAGGCCAGGAGAGATCCTTAAATACTACATAGATCCATCCTCAGACTCCTTAGAAATTTAAATCACCATTGGCAGGATATAAAAATTATATTTCAGTCACATTTTCAGTGACATGTAACCCTTTTTATCCCCTTCTCTGATGGGATACAACATGATAGTTCATTGTTTGAATTTATACTAGGTTTAGAGGTCCCATTCGACCCAGCCATTCCCCTTCTGGGTATTTTCTCAGAAAAATTAAAAACATCATACCACAGTGATGTATGTGCACCCATGTTTATAGCAGCACAATTTGTAATAGCCAAATCTTGGAAACAACCCAAATGCCCATCAACTGAGGAATGGATAAAAAAGATGTGGTACTTTTATACAATGGAGTACTACTCAACTATAAAGAAGGATAAACTTGAGACTTTTATAGGTAAATGGATGCAACTTGAGACCATACTCATTAGTGAAACAAATCAGTCTTGCATGCGTAAACATTGTATTGGCTTCTTAGTGTAAGAAACTGAAAGAGTAAATAAGATCCAAAATGTACAATAGATATTGTGAAATGGGTAGAAACTGTTCAAAAGGAAAGAAAGACATTAGGGAAAGGAGAAAAGAAGAAAAAGAAAAGGAAAAATAAATAAATAAATAAATAAATAAGTCAGTTAAGATAGATATACTACTAATTTCTATTAGTTCATTGAAAAGCAAGATTTGTGCCTATATTGTTTGATTGGTTTTTCATGCCTATGTCTTGTAATATGAGCAACTACTTTGAAGATAACAATACGCAATGTGTTAACCACTGTTACTCTCCTGGTATCTTGTTTTGAAATTTCATATTGCTGTTTTCATTGTTTTTTTCTTCAAATAAAAAAGGCATGTGTTTATATTATACCTTAAATTAGTTGCAAATACTAATAAGTACTGTATAATAATTTTCTATCCTTGCTTAACATTTAAGGTGAAGGTCTTCTTGCATATATTTTATCTTGTATTTTCCTTCTGCTCTTTGAGGACAAAAGATTTCTCTGCTCATGTCCAAATCTAATCATTTAACCTTTTCTCTTGATTTCCTCCCTCTGAATTCTCTAGGATTTTTACCCCTATTCATAGACCCTTTTGTTTCCTTTCCCTATCTTTTTCCACTTGCTTGCTCTTTTCATTCAAAAGCCATATTTGCCTGTCTGTCCCGTTTTAAAACAATAAAACTGTCTCGTTCACCACTCATAATAAATAATCTCTCTCTGTTCTTCCTCTCACTGTAAACTTCCAGGAAGAGTCAGTTGTTCGCAGGGTCCATTCATTCTCATCTTTCATTCACACTTTGGGCCACTTTGGCTGAGATCTCTCAGTACCTCACTAATTCTACTTTCACCAAAATCACAATAAACTCCTAATTAAAAAATACAATTATATATTTTGAGTTCTTTTCCTTTTAATTTCTTAATAGCATATGCCAAGGGAGGGAAATAATTCCATGAAATACTAGGACTTAGTTAATGTTCCAATATGTGGTCTATCTTGGTACATAGACCACATCTACTTTAATGGTTTTCAGTAATTGTGTGTAGTTGTCTGATGAAGTAAATTATATAAAGTTAATTGTTTATTTTGTTCCAATGTTTTCTATATCTTTATTGATTTTTTATTGCAATATTGATTATTGAGGTAATTTTTCTAATTGTAGTGTGAATTGTCATAGTATTGATTATTGATATTTTTCTAGTTGCAATATCAAATACTTTCATAAGTATAGTAGAAACCTGTGTTAGTATTGATTACTAATATTAGATTCTTCAATAGTAACTGTGGCTTTGTCTATTTCTTTGTTTTGTTTTACTTTTCTTCACGAATTTAGAAGCAATGTTACTAGGTGAATACCTATTTATGATTGCTATATTTTTTCAATTAATTGACCTTTTTGTCATTAAGAAATGTTCCTATTTCCAATAATGTTTCTTAATTTAAAAGTTATATTGCCTAATATTAATATAACTATCACAACTTTTTTTTGTGTGTGTGGCATCGGGGATTGAACTCACAACCTTGCACTTGCCAGGCAGGTGCTTAGGCCACTGAGCTAGATCCCTGGCCCTGTTACAACTTTTTTAGTTAATACATACATGTTATATCCTTTTACCTTTTTTAAATTTTTTGTTTTTTTTATTTGTGCTGAGGATTGAACTCACGACCTCACGCTTGCCAGGCAGGTGCTTATGCCGCTGAGCTAAATCCCCAGCCTCTATCCTTTTATCTTTAACCAATATATGTCTTTATATTTAAAAGAGTCTCTGGTAAATAACATATAATTGTTCCAGTTTTTCATTTTTAAATCTACTTCCACACTATATTATTCTTGAAGACTCTAAGGACATTGATACTTAACTCAATTATTGATATGGTTGGATTTGAATCTACTTTCTTATTTATTGTATTTTTGTCTCAGGCTGGGCACGTGGCTCAGTGGTACAGCTATTGCCTTGTGTGGACAAGGCTCTGGGTTCCATACCCAGCACCACACACACACAAAAGTCTTATACATTCTTTCTACCCCGTTTTTAATTTTCTGTCTTTTATAATTAATTGGTTACTTTTTATTCAACTTTTACCTTCTTCTTATGTATGCTTCTTATGTATGTATGTATGTATGTCATACTAGGGATTCCAGCATATATCCTAACCTTGTCATAATCTCATTTAAATATTACACATTTCAAAAATATTTTATATATACTTTTGTTTTGATTAAACATATTTTAAAGGAGGCAACATAAAGTTATACTTTATATTTTTATACATATCTATTGTTGCCTGCTTCTTTTGTTCTTTTCTAAAGATCTGAGTCTCTGGTATTTTTACCTTTAGGTTGAAGAAATTTCTCCCTAATTTCTTCAGCTTTCATTTATCTGAATATCCTTAACTCATTCTCATAGTTTTAACCTTCATTTATAAATATTGATCATTTAAAATTTACAAATAATTGCAAGTATAGTACAAATAGTTAACATTTTGCCCTTTTCTTCCCTTTCCTGATTTCAAGCATTGTATCGCGTTTGCTTTCTCTTTCCCCCTTTCTTTGTATATATAGATAGAGAGACCCATGCAGACACACCTATCTCCTTATTTATTCTTATTATTTCGAGAGTAGGTTCATTGTCTTGTGACCTTTTGCCCCTTAATACTTTAGTACGAATGTCTGAAGAAAGATATTCTCTTACACAGCCATCTTACAGTCAACAGGTTCCGAAATTTTCCCACTGGATTGCCAGGCAGGGTTTGAAACCCGCGCCCTGTTTTGGATGTGGCAGCGGCAGGAAGGGGGATAAAAGTCTGAGCGCCAGGTTTCCTACGTGTCACTCTCAGACCCAGCCTTCTCCATCTAAAACAAGATCAGCCCACAATCTGCTGGTGAAAATCTTGAAGCATTTAAGCATTCTCTAAATGTTATCTCCTTCATGAATTCTCCTTCAATCCTTCTGCCTGTCATAGCTTCTTTTAAATTTCACATGTATTTTATTCCTTTATATATCATTTATTCGTTTCTACTTTCCATGTGACTAGGGTTTTCAACTACCCATCTTACCTCTTCTCCAAGACTATTCTTTATGTAAAAATTAGCACCTGCCCAATTCCTACCTTGTGCTTGGTGTTGAGGAGTACTTTACGTCTTTATTTAGTTCTTAAAACATTTTTATAAGGCATCATCATTTAATGGGCCCTTTTATATGTAAAAATGGAAATTTTTTAGTTCAGGTTAGTCTACATAGACAAAAAGCCTCTATTTTATTCTACCCTATGCTTTGCTCAAGGACAGAAGTCTATTTATTTGCATCCTTCACAACAAATATTAGAATGTCTACCCAACAACAGAAATTTAGTTTTATTGTGACTAAATTAAAATATTGTACTGAAGAATTTGATTCCACGTGGACATTTATAAGATATTTATATGAACTATGTTTTACAGATATTTTGTGGAACTGATGATTTTCAAAGAAAATATGCAGTGGCATCCCAGGAATATTTCCAGAAAGATACAGGTGTCACTGAAAAGTTCAGCTATGTTTATTTGTCTCCCCATATGCTTTGTGAGACCAGTTTAGAAAAGGACAATGTGTCTTCTATAATTACTGTGTCTTAAATTATTTTTTAAAAAAACTTCACTGATGGAAATGGGAGATAATACCATAATCAGTAGTAAATCTTGCAAGAACTACTTTATAATTGAATATTGGTTTTACAAATGTAAAATTTTTATGATGTCACAATAATAGTGGAAAGGAACAACACTGATTTGTTTTATTTTTCTCTTTAATGTCACTATCAGGGTAGAATGTATCTTGATTATTAAAAGTACATATTGGCCCACACTTGCTGTTACAAAAACTTTTAATTTTTTCAAATAGCCATGTTCAAACATAGAAGACTTCTCATTTCCCTTGTTAACTTTTTTCTAATAATCTAACATATATATTTTACTTGCCAAAAGTTTTTTTTATTAAATACATATAATAAGATCCAATTATGCAGTACTTTAGTCCCTTAATTTTTTAAAGTTGACATGATTGATTACCTTTTATTTTATTTATGACTTTTTTTTGGTAATGACCAATTTTCCATATTTGAAACTTGAAAATATACAACTGACAATAGTGGCATCTGCTGGCCACTCATAATTGTTTTTCAGTAGAACAAAAAAATTGCCAAATGTATTTTCTTCAGCACTCTTCTGGAGAGCTTGTGACCCAACTGCTTGTAGTGTACTAGGCAGGTTCTCTTCAAGACATCCTTGCACCCTTTTTAACATGGATAACTCTACCCATGTGTATATTGCGCATATATACATAGATTTTTATTTTTTACTTCAATCTAAGGAAATTCTTTTTGAATTTCAGAGCAAATGAAGAAATTGTTTTTCATGTAATATGTTTCAGTACTGAGGACTGAACCCAGATCACTGACCTACATCTGCAGCCCTTTTCATTTCATGTTTGAGGCAGGGCCTTACTAAGTGGCCCAGGCTGATCTTGAACTTGTAATCCTCCTGGCTCAGCCTCCTGAGTAGCTGGGATGACCCCCACACCCACACATGTGACAAATCCTTTTGGAAGAATCTTCATTCTATAAACTTTGAATGGGGACATTCTACATTAGATTGTAATAGAATGGATAGGATAAGTCTATAACTTGATGTTTTATTTTTCTACTCAGTCATAAAATCAGCGATTTGTAACCAGAAACTCCTAAGGTACTCGTCGTCTGTGAAGGTGTAACAGAATGACTTGTGTCTGATGCATTAGTTGACAGTTACTATTTGTTAAATGAATATAGTTAATATTTAATGTGCAAAGAGCAAAGAGTCCTAGGAGGGGTAGATCATCAATCCATTCTCTCTACCTTTGTTATATAGAAAAACATTCAATTCACATATGTCAAGCAAAGATATGCATCTTTCATGGTTTTGTATCTAGTGGCTGACACCTAAGAAAACCTTAATTTTGGTGAGTTCTGCTGGTCTCCAGCCATGTGGCCTCATAGCAAAAATCTTTGTCCGAATCTCAATATTCTCTACTATAAAACAAGTAGAAGAAAAATTTCTGTGCTTTCCTTCATAGCATAAGAAGTGATGACATTAAATGAGATATTGTTTGTGAAAATGTTTAGCTACATCTCTCATTTTAAGTATAGACAACAACATTGAAAGCGTTCCAGTGAAAAGAACAGAGTCAAAGCTCCAACTCCACTACTTATACATGCGCTGTGATCTTGGAGAAATAACTTCAGTTTTGAGTTTCATATTTTCTACTATAAAATTGGGATGTTTGTAAAACCTGTTTTACTTTTTGCTTCAAATATTAACATGCAAAATTTTGCCACAAAATCAGACACATGGTAAATTTTCATAAATATTTATTACTGCTATTATCACCATTACCTATAGAATCACGGATAATAGTTTTGTTAACTGATCGTAAAGCATTCAAACATTTCGCGTGTGAGTGTGGTAGAGATAGAGGGAAGCTTGGATCCGAGGGATAGCGGAGAGGCTTCTACTTTTTCAATGAGTAGAGGTCACCTTGAGCCATCTGATCCTCTCCTTGTCTCTGCTAGACACTGTGGTCACGTTATGACCTGCTCTGAATTAGGTATCATTCCTCACCTTGGGAAGAATTAGCCACCACCCACTCTGTGAATTAGGTCCCATTATTGGTCTCTTTTAAGACTTGCCATTACTATCCCTACTGACCCCATCTCAGGTCTTGCTTCTAAGTCTCTGCTCTTTGCTCTTGCATGATTTTTCTTGTTTCAGTGTGCAACATAATGAATGTCATAGGATTATCTATCATAACACCACGTTGGAGGGTAATGGTGGATGCTTTCTAAGCAGCTTCATCAAATGCATAACCCAGATGGTTGAAAAAGATTCTCTCAGTGTGATGTGCCTGTTACACTGCAGCTGAGCCAGAATGTAGCCAACTCCACTTGAAATAACACAAATATTCTCTTTAGAGGGGCACTTTCTACTCTATGGTTCAATGTTGATTTTTACTTGTGGTCGTGTCTTTCCGTCATTGCATATAAGCAGACTTTTGAAGAAATTATTTTGCTTTGACTAAATTTTAAAAATATAATAATGATTTCTTTATGTCTGTGCTAGAGATGGTACATGCTAATGCCAGAATGTGTGCCAATACTCTTCCAATTGGCGCTCAGGGTGGGCATTAATCATTCCAGACATTTCCTACTAGTCAGTCTGGTTGTTTCCTCAAAACTCTTAGTATAATTCCCCAGGTAACCACTTCCAATATGTCAAATTTGGCACATGTTAGGGTATCTGTCTGCTTTCTCTGAACAAAGTCTAACTAACTAGGAAAAACCAAGTTTCTCAAAGCTTATCCTGGTGGCCTAATTAGATAGGGAGAGATGAATTCCCCAATGCCATTCAGGACATACTTACTGAAAGCAACTCTAATCTAGAGACTGGGCTAAGAATAATTAAGCAAGTAGACACCATGCCTGCAATCAGAGCATGTAATCTGGTGTGTAGTTTTTCCAGAATACTCTGAAGTAGTATCTGATAAAGTTTTATTTTTATTTTATTTATTTATTTATTTTGTTTGGACTGGCCTGAAAAACCATGAGGTATTGTGTTATTGAGGCACAGCAGTACAGTTCTCTGATTTGTGTTTGTGGAGGAGTACAGCAGAAAGTTTTATAGAATCAAAAAGGAAATGCCTCTGAACCTAGGGCACAGGTAGTTTAAAATCTTGCTGGACAGATTCCTGAAGGAAAGACATTACTTATTTTCATGCTCAGCATCTGAATCACTTTTTCTGTGTTTCATGAGAGCTCCATTATCTAGTGGACTTTGTTTTCCAGTGTAAGGCATGAAAATATCAGATACAGTGCCAGGGCTCCTCATATTCCCCACAGCTAGCACACAGACCTGTGACCCAGCTCCATCAGTTGGAAGCACCACCTCTGCCCATTCTCAGAAGACGGTGACTCTGAATAGAGGCAATGTGGTGACAGATGGTGCACTGGTAACAGCCATGGCCAGGGCCTGAGGCAGCAGCAGGAGTTGCTGCATTAGGCATCAGGCAGCGTCACACATCAGCAGAGCAAGCCAAGGAGTCCAAGTCACAGCTGCTGTATCAGTGAATCTCTAGTGTAGTCACTGGAGTGCTTCTGGGCTTTTGTTCTAGATCCAAACAGACATGCTTTAATTATTTACCTTGACTTAAATGAACCCAAATCAGTTTCTGAAGCAAAGCACAGGAAAAAATTATAATAAAAGAAAGATTACTCTGTAGGCCCTACTAATATTAAGTTCATGCTTAATGTTGTTAGGGGTGGTTCTCTCAGTAATGTAGAGATAGAGGTCAGTTTCTAATTCTAATCGTATAACAAAGCATAAACCACACAACATTAAAACATAGAATAAAACATATTATATGATTGTACATTTCTGGTGTGACATACTTACCTATAGTCTTGCCATTTTCAAGGATAGATTCTGCAACTACATTTGAGGATACATATAAGATTCAAACAAAATCTATGTGCTCCTCATAAAGTAGTTTAAGTTGGTATTAAGTCACTGCCACTATTATTATTACAAACAAGCTTGTGAGTAATTTCTCTTTATTGAATTAAAAATATATTTGCCAATGACAAAGCTCATTTTATTGAGATTCTTAATAAGAAACTCTGGGCAATGCCTGGACTACCACCAACACTCAGAAATAGGCCAAAGATTACCTACCCTGAATCATTTATTAATTGATTCTTATAGTCAAAGAACATTTCTACAGACTTGCGGTGCTGTAAGTGCTATGTGAAGGACTAAATCGCCAGTCTAAGCAGACACCATCTCTGCCCTCCTGACGCCTACATTCTAGTGGAGCCGCTGACCATGGATAGAATAACTCAGTGTGGCTGTGACGGTGCCATTCTTCAGGTTGGCTCGGCAGGATGGGGCAGAGGAATAACTAATCACTTTCATTTGGGTTTGGGTTGTGCCCTGGGAGAGAGTATATAAAGCCAGCCTTATAAGCTAGGATGTTTTTATTTGCAATCAAGGGAAGCCCAGCTTAAAGAGGTTCAACCACTAGAAAGGCTTCTGCACAGCTGCTCCGGGCACCTGGGGTTAACAGCCTCAGCCTCGCGGCAGAGATGCTGGATAAGGTAGAGCGGCAACAGCCACAAAACGCACAGCCACGCTCAAAGTGCAGAGAGAAAAGAAAGGTCATTTTATTATTATACAATCAGACAGATAATAAAGAAATGAAGTAGTCGTTTTCACACAGGGATTGTGTTTCCTATTCATAGACCCTTGTTAAATGACCATTAAAACATTTATTCATTGATCTCAGACTGTAAATGCAAAGAATTTAGTAAAGGTCTGTGTGAATCTGAATAAAGTCTGATTACAAAAACTAACAATGAAGAAAATGTCTTGTTTTTTTAAGGTGCACAATGAGCCTGAAAGTAGTGGCTTGCTGATTCGCCATGAAAGCTTTCTGAGGATCTTGTTTTTAAGAAGGCAGATAGATATATTTACGCTGTAATCAAATAAGCATGTTTAAAACAAAAACTAAAAGGTCTAACTTCTGAATAGGACAAGAAAAAAATACAGTAAACAAAACTCAGTCAAGAGAAAGGAGAAAAATAAAGGAAGCAAAGAAAAAGCATGATAAAGAAGAAAAAAATCTAGATGGTATAACTATCAAAATATGTCAGCAATTTAGATTTTTAAAAAATTCTAACTTATATGTCCCATAGAGATGCACATAAAATTTAAATGACCTTGAAAGTTTAAAAATAAAAAGTTATAGAAAATACATTTCAGGCAATTTTCAACCAAAGCAAAATTGGAGAACATCATTAAAATTAGGCAAAATATTCTTTAAACTAAAACATTGAAAAAGTTAGAGACAAATGACCAAAGAAAATATTGATAAGCAAGACACTGAATTCCTCATAGCACCCATCATCATGACTTTAAAATATAAAAAAGTAAAACTTCACAAACCTGTAAAAAGAAATGTAAAACTGTAATGATGGCAGGACATTTTAGTATATGCTTTTCAGAAACTGAAGTTCTATGAGTAAATTCAAGGCACGCATTAGCAAATATAACCCAATAAATGCTGCACCAACAATTAGAGCCCGCACATTCCTTTGCAACACATAAACTACACAACATTTACCTATGTTCAATACGTATTGTAGCACAAAGAAGTCTCCAAATCTAATGACTTCTCAATGTTTTATAATCATATTCCTTGACTATGATGAATTAAAATTGAAAATCAATGATTTAAAAAGAGTAACAGTCCCGAGAATTTGGATATTAAAAACAAAACTCGACTAATTTGTAGATGAGAGTACTTGCAGTTAAAATTACAAAATTCTTAGAAGTAAATTAAAAACAAAACACTATGATGACTTGTCAGGTCACTATTTGCAAAATTATGAAATAACAAGGAGACAAGGGTTAGAGTCTGTTTGGGAAAAGCTGGGCCTATGACATGAATGGATCCTGTTCCTATTACTCTGGAGAGTTTGACCCCAAAGAATTTCCTGAGCTTTCTGGGCCTGCATAAATTCTCTTTCCCCCCCTAGGAAGAAGCAATACCCCACTGTTGTGGCAGGTGATGCAGAAGCTCCCCGTTAGCTTTCGCTAACCCTTTCTGGATCTGCCCTTCCCGGCCTCCTGAGCATTAGACCACTCCACCTGTAAATAAGATTACGTTATTGTGTACTCCATCTGAGAACTTTTCAAGCTTGATAACGAAGGAAAAGAACCACATCTCAAATGATGTTAAGGCTTAGACAACATGTACTGGCAGAAGTTTTAGGTGGCATTTGAGGGGCCTGACTTGCTGAGAATTATGTAGCTGTTAGTAGAACACGTTGTACCAAGGGGTAAAACACAAGGGAAGTCAGTAAGGCTGTAATAGAGCTTTCATCTGCACAAGACATTAGAAGAGGCCAAGCACTGTCAGCCCTTTCCAAGTTTTCAGATTCAACACTCACTGACCGAAGGAGTGGTTGGGTCTCAATTCCAATGAGTTTGTACAAGAACTCCTTTATCCTGACCCCAGAAGACCTATGGACTTTTACTCAGAAGCACTGCACCAAAGAGAGGAGAGCCTAGCATTTCAGTGATTGTCGGACACAGGATTGAGCTGATACTACTATCTAGAGACCTGAAGTGTCATCACTGTTAGGATAGAGTCCAGTTAATAAATAGAATTATGGCTAAGTTCTGACTTCCTGTAGCTCCATTATGTCCCCTGCTCTACCTGGTGATCGTGTCACATCTCTGGAAGTGTAACTGGGATTGAAACACATGCAGCTGGTGTAGCTTCCACTTTGGGTCCTTTGTGCAGAAAGATTCGTCACAGTGTGGAGGATGGAAGACTCTTATCCCCCTCTTCCCAGCCTGGAAGGATTATTACATTCAGGTGGCTCTGAAGAGGTAAGGGTGGTGGTCCCTGTTTTATCTCCATGCAATTTATCAGTCTGTCGCTGGAAAAAAACTGACTGGATCTTAAGAGATGACTATAGACTCTCGTAAACTCAATCAAATTGAGTCCATGTAGATTTGGGACCAAATATGTTACCTTTGCAGGGTAGATTTATATGGCCCAGGACACATGGTCTGCAGCTACTAATTTTCCAAACGTGTTCTTTTCTATCCCAGTAAGGGAAAGAGTTTATAAACAGTTCATGATCCTATGGATTGGACAATTACATGTATGGTTTCACTCCAGGTTGTATAAACTTTTTACCTTCTTTGCTGTGATAATCTGGAATAGGAATAATCTAGTCACCTTGCTCATGATGTTGATCTGTGACATCAGTGAGTATATGTAGAGAGGGGAGAATGAGCAAGAGGTGACTGGCACACAGGAGTTCTTGTTAATAAACATGTCACCCCAGAGATGAGAAGACAATGTGGAACACCAGAAGAGGGACCCAAACCTATTATTTTAGGGCTCCGTTGATGACAGGAATACTGGGACGTCTCATCCTGATAAAAATCACAGCACTGCATTTTACACCTCCTACCACAAGCACAGAGCACAATACCTGGTGGACTGCATATTCCACAACTAAGAATATAGCCTTGGCCCTAATGGGTGGCATTTGACAGTTCAAGAGATCTGTAAATCAGGTCCAGGACAGAAAAGGGCTTTTTAGCTCATCTGAGTCTGGATGCCAGCATCTCTACCACTTGGTCTATATGACCCACACACCCCATGGCATTGGGAGAATCGGAGGTGAAGATGCCACGCAATGTTTGTGACAAGACTTAGTGGAAGAATCACAATGTAAGTCCCTGCAGTTCTGAAGCAAGGCCATGACACGTATAAGGAATTGTATGTATTTCAAAACAACTCTTCTGAAAGCAATTTTACTTTGCTGCTTGAAGTTAGTTTAAAGACCATTTCATTTAATACTCAAGCATAAAATAAACCAAGGGAATAAAACCATAAATAAGTACACGAAAGCAGAAGTGATCCCGACGATGCTCAAATGCTGATGGGTTGGTGTCCCATTGATATTATGAGGCACCGTCAGTAGAGGATGCTGTTGCATCTTTTATAAAATGCTCTTCCAAAGAAAGTTTCAAGGACTGTGACCTCTAACAAGGGCAGGCAAAGAAAATGAAAATAAGTAGCAGGGATCGGGACTTCCTGCTGGGCAAAACAACAAGGACTGAAAAAGCCCAGAAAGCACAAGGTTATTAGAAGAGGGAGGCTCTAGTGCCAAAGTGTCTGGAGAAAAATACTCAAAGGTGATTTTAAAGACAAGAAAACTATCTACTGCTATCTCCTCCAATATATGATTTAGTCATCATAAGAGTTGACCAGTCCTGGATTTCTGGAAGCTTGATCTTCATTAAACAAAGTTGCTCTAAGGTAGGATATGGGTTAGGAAAACTGAATTTACTCCATTGCTTTTTGACATTCACATTCTGGCAAGGTCACATGGATGTATATAATTTTTGTCCCCATATTAGAGATGAAGAAGATAAAGTTCAGAGAACTAAAATTATATACTGCATTCTTATGCTGGCCTAATAAACCACAGTAAGGATTCCAGTCTAGCTTCATCTGAAGTTAAGAGCCACACTGTTTGTAACCTACAACCACGTTTCCGATGCCATCATCCACAAGCATGAAGAATACTCCTGGATCGTGGTGATGTGTGGCTGTAAGTCCACGGGGTTAACTGTGGGACTGTCCATGGGACTACTAGTACTGGGTGGGGTTTCTGCCTTTCAGACCTTGGGCCAGCACCATCTGCTGGGTGCTAAATAGAGGTGAGACTTTTGGTCCCAGATCCACTAAACAACAATCTACTTTTTATGATGAATATCTTTGTTAGACTTTAAAATGCACTTAGCTGGGAGTACACAAAGTTTTGGCGAGCGTTTAGGTAACAGATATTTTAGGCTTTGCAATCTCTGTTCCTTTGCTTTGAAGTACCTGGTTTAACTTATGCTTTCTTCCTTTATGAGGGCAGAGTGGTGTCTTTGATGAATTCAGGTCTCACTGGGACATGCAGGCACTTGTTTTACCTTGGACAAACTCTATAATTTCAAAGTGGTCGGTTTCTGTCTTAAAAGAAGGTATCTTCTAGTGCGAAAAGACCTCCGTCTGTGGGAACTGAAATTAACCTGAGTGAAAATGCCTGATTCCACAGCCTGAGCTATTCACTGTCAATTCTGAAGGACGCCACAAAATGCTAAAACAAGAACCTCAATGTCAGTGTTCGAAAGAACAGTAAGGGACTCTGGACAGACGACAGACAGCAGGCAGCGCAAGCACAGAATCTGCCTGTGAGCTCAGGAAAGACCTGGGGGTCCTCAGAAGCTTCCTTGCAGGGGACAGTGAAGCAAGCGTTCCAGGGCCAGCTGGCACAGCCCTGGACCAGGCAGTGCAGCAGCAGCTGGACTCGGCACCTAAGAGCTCAAATGCAGTCTCAAGAAGAAAAAATGGCGGAATTTCAAATGATGTCTTTTTATTTGGATAACTGAATCAGATTTCAAGTGTACAAAATGTCTGGATATATCCACTAGAGGTCATGCTTGAATCTGTATTAAGACCAAATTACTGTTAGATCAATAGTTCAAGCATTTTCATCTCAAGTTCTCTTAAAACCTGAACATTTAGGAAGATCACAAAGAGTTTTGGTTTAGGGATGTTGTATGGACTAATGCATAGTATATTAGAAATAAAAATTGAGCACTTCAAAAATATTAATTTATTTTGAAATACTTATAATAAGTCATTGCATGTTAACACATTTTTATGAAAGTAGCCATATTTTCCAAAACAAAAGCACAACTGCTGGGAATAATGATATGCTTATTTTTACAAATCTCCTTACAATTTGGCTTTAAACATCTGGATTCTTACATGTTCTTTGCATTCAATGTGTTGCAATGGCACACATCATGTAAAACTCCACTGCAAACTGTGGGACAATGAACATGACAACTGCTGTTGTATGATGTCATGGATTCCTTAAAGAATCTCATGGAAGACCCCAGTGTTTCTTAAACCACACCTTGAAAGCCTCTGCTTAGAATAATGATCAAGCCAGAGTTTTAGAGTCTAGGGAACAAAATCAAAATTCACTATATGGACATTTTCAGACCTTCACAATCTATCTCTAAATATCTTTCTAGTATTCATCTCCACGTCTCTTCTACCTAAAATGCGTGGTTATGTTGCTGTATTGAACTACAAAATTCCCAACTGTAAACTTTTAAATTTGAACATCTTGTGTTCAGAATATTTTTACAAAAATATTTTAATCATTTCAGTTCTTTTTCCATGATTAAACTACAAGAAAAGAACAAAATCTGTAACAGACTGCTCATTCAATCTAGCCAAACTTCCTAAAGGCCCACACTAATTTTCCTTTTCTTTTTCTTTTTCTTTTTTTTTTCAGCACCAGGGATTGAACTCATGACCTCACGCTTGCCAGGCAGGCGCTTAGGCCACCGAGCTAAATCCCCGACCCCACACTAATTTTCTATTAGAGCAAAGAGAACTTTTGACATTCCTGAGATCAGGACTAAAATCTCAGCTTCAAATCTTCAGTTAGGTAGTATATATTTTTGAAACTGTGCTTCTTTACTGATTTTAAACAAAAGTATAATAATTACCTTGCAAAACATTGGTTGTTTATTCAAATAAAAAAACTTATGTGAGTCATTGTATATGCAATATTTTATTTGCTCCATATAAGATACATGTCATAGCTATGACACTTTTTCCCCTCAGATGAGACTGCTGATTTTAAGCAAAATTTTTTATTGGTACTTAATTTATATAAAATAAAAAGCACAGATTTTAAATGTTCAGTTAAGGAAAGATAGACATAGACACCCAGTAACCAATATCCCAATCAAAGTAAAGCAATATACAAAAAACTTGAGAATAATTACAGATGGTGTCTGACCTAATGTAGCTCTCCTGACAAATGTTTGACTTTACAATGATGGGAAAGTAACCTGCATTCAGTAGAAACCCTTTTATGAATTTAGATTTTTTTCCAACTTAGTGGTAGCTAGTACCATACTTTCTCAAAATGTTAGGCAGCAGCAGGAAACCAGAGCCACTAGTTACTCCATGTGATAGTCACACTTACTGTAGTAAAATAGTCATCATGTCAGATGATCTTGCCCAACTGAAAGCTAATGTAAACATCT
>RJWT010006868.1:0-28437 GCA_004365215.1 Cuniculus paca | reverse complement strand
TTGACCTCAATAATGTCAAGATGGAGAAACTTGGAACCATAAAAGAAGGTAGGTAAGATTCATCTTTCAATTGTACCTCACTTATTTATCAGCCCATAGTCTGAGTAGGATCAATGGTCAACCCATTCCTTGAGTTACTATCATTTACTTAACAAGTTTCAGTGATCTTTAATGTTGTAGGTACTGATCATATAATGATTAACAAACACAGGCTTTGCCCATGCTTTTATGAAATTTATGCCTACTGGGAGAGTCAGATCCAATTATGACAATAACATATCACAGAGACACATAAAGGAATAGAATTCAACTGAATGACAAGATTTAATAGAAGTTGACAAAATTTATGGTGTTAGAGAAAGCTTCCTTGTGACAGTGATGCTAAATCTGAGGTCCAAGAGGTGAGACACAAGAAGTAACACAGTGAAGAGCAAGGGAAGGAATATAGTACCTCCAGTGCCTTGTTATGGAACTTAGAGAACAGGGGAAGAGGCCCAGATGACCCTGAAGAAAGCATAAAGCAGACAATGCTATGCTTTTTGAGCCATATGAAGGACTGTAGTCTATTTGCCAATTAATCAAGAGAAAGCCACTTATGGGTTTTACACAAGGATACTGACAAGATCAGCTTAGTTTTAAGACAAAGATGAGTAGTAGTATTCAAAAAGTATATTTGAAAGACAGTGTCTGTCAGTCCTAAAGAAAGTCTTGGTGGAATGTTACAGTTGTCTGTTGTAGTCTTTTCCTAGTAAATAATTTATTAATAACTGGGATTAAGCAAACAAAGTAACAGGTAGTAGTATCTTGTAAGGAAACTCTACCATCAGAGAAAATAAAAAGCTTAACATATAAAATGATCTCAGCAAACCACATCACCAAGCTAAAATAAATAGGTTAAAACTAGAAAGATAAATGTAAAAGCATCAGTTTGGTCTTTTGAATAATTATGTTTAGAGTCCTGGTTGTAGAACTGATTTTGGCAGCCGCTCTTGAGCAGTTCTAAATGTTTTAGCTTAATGCAAGCCATCATTTTGCCATGGTTACGTGAAACAACTAACACAGTCTCAGGTTCAGCAAGTGAAACAAATAGTTTCTGAACTTAGCAGTCCACTTGGAAAACATTGTACTTAAGATATGAGTATCCTATCAGAAATAGAATACTAAGAAACTATAATTCACCTAGATAAACATAAATGGTGCATTGATGGAAGCCAAAATGACATGATGCCATGAACTGAAAATCATAAAATCTTTCAGAGAAGAATTATAGCAGATTAGTACATATTACCTTAAGATGTGAAAAGCTCCATATCATTTGAAAATTCAATTCAAGGTACTGTTTATGGAAATCTCTCAACTGAAGGGAACACAACTAAATAAATGAATTTGCTATTATCTTCTAGTTCTAATAGGCATTAAAATCAATATGCATGAAGCCTCATGATCATTTCCTTTTTTCTAGATCCCAAATATCTGAACCCTTTTTTCTATAAAGGTAAATTTCTAACTTTTCCAGTCTTGATGGGAGACAAGACCTACCTCCCACTACTATAACTGAAGTGCCAAATCCTTATTTTTATAGCCATATTTACATAGGGGACATACAAATCATAATTTAGTTCACTTATTCAGTGGTTCCTGCTCTGGACTTTGTACCATGAGCTAATGAGGGAAAAGAACACCTTTTAGGAGCAGGTGACCCCATTCAATCCAGAAGCAGTAAGCCATGGGCAAGGGCAGCAGCTCAGTTCAGACAGCAACATCAATGCTGGTCTCATTTGTAATCCTTTTCAATTATGACCTTGACTGCAACATAGCCTTCCTCAGTCCCACCTGTTTTCAAATATGAATCCTTCAGCTTTCCCCCAAAGTCTATGGTTTCCCTCTAGTATCCTCTTAGATAAATGTATTTTTTGCTTAATTTATTCAGTTTTGGTTTTTATTTCTTGCAGAACAAATCCTGATTGGTGTACTCTAAAATGATTTTAACTATGAAATACTGAAATACAAATTCCAAGATGAAGAATCTTAATCATAATCTTCAGCCAGGCATGGTAGTACATGCCTACAATTGCAGCACTCAGGAAGCTGGGGCAGGAGGAACGTTGCAAGTTCAAGGCCAGCTTTGGCTACATAGTAAGTTGAATTTCAGCCTGAACTCCATAGTGAGACCTTGTCTCAAAAAAAAATAACAAAAAACTTATGATCTTCAGTTTTGCCAGAGTGGCTCTAAGGCCTTATTCCTAAATTTGGGAATCTCAAACCAGATTAAATACATACATGATAAAAACAAAGAAGGGGTGATTTACCAAAACTATTTATAGCTAATCATCATTATTTATCGATCCTGCATTTTCAAATTTGCTTACTCATTAAACTTTGTCTATAATCTCCTAATTAATACTCATTGTAATTTTGTGGTCACACAGAACATATGCAGAGCAGTGAGAAATTGGAGTCACCCTGTGTACATTTTGCCAGCTGAGGTCAAAAAAAGTTGACACCCTTCCTGCTATTTCAGCTCTCATCCTTAAAGCTTTTTTCTCAGGGTATGTTTAGTGCTAAATTTTTCTTATTTTGTGCTTTTTTGGTCATTTTTTTCTGTTAAAATGCTCCAAAGTAGAGTGCTGACATGTTCAGAAAACTCTGAAGCACCTTACAGAAAAATTGCTTGTGTTAGACCAACTGTATTCAGGCCAGAGCTACAGTGTTGTTGGCAATGAGTTTAATGTCCATGAATCAACGCTATTAAATAAGATGACTTTAAACATACATACATAAAGAAGGGGTATGTATTGATGGGTTGATGAAAATTGTGACAAGAGTTGAAAGAACTTAATCCTGCATTTCTATTCTGGGGAGCAGTGGCTCAGTATTTACTAATTCTCCAACTGTACCTGGAGAAAATAGTCACTGAATGTGAATCTTCACATTCCAAAAATGAATAAGTGTTTGTTTTCCGATCTCACACCTAGGGAAGGGCCTTCACAAGGCCATCTGAAAATTAGCTGTGTGTTTCCTGAAGTCAGGGCCATGAAATGCTGTCTGACCCATAATAGAAATGGCAGACTGATGACAGCAGTAGTCACATCCCAGGGGTCACTGTTTAGGAACTGACCTCCACAGCAGTGTTGCAAAATGTAGGATGAGTGATTGTTTTTCCACAGGCAGGGAGTAGGCCACATAGGAGGGAAGATGTTAGAGTACTGCTGTCTTGGACCTGTCTAATAGGATTATGTGCAGGCAGGAAGAGACCTCAGTGGGAAAGGCTTAGGCTTTTACTGCCAGAGAAACCAGAAACTGTAGAGGACTTTGCAAGTGACCACCCAGAATGCAGAAACTACAGAAAAGAGAGGCCCAGCAGAAACTCCTGAAGTATCCAGAATGTCTCAGAACAGAAACAGTCAGGTTTCCAACTCCAGATTGTGCAAAGTTCTATTTCTACTAGACCAGTAAAAATTGTCTTACCTCTTTTCATTTCCATTCTCTCCTTCTCTTACAGAAGTGAGGGCTGACAAAATAGTGAAAGGGAGCCCAAAATATCAAGTGAGGACACAAAGAAGCCAATTCAACTTCCTCTCCCAATGAAGGTCTCCAGCCCAGAGCAGGGTGCAGCTGGGAAGGAGAGATTTAACATCAATCTTGCAGTTCGATTTATTATGTGTTTTGAACTAGCATTTTAATTTCTTAGTAAAGACTGTACATGCAACTCCCTAGTGTATGAGTTGTCAGAAAAGTCACAGTACTGCCAGATTTTTTATACGGGAACACGGAAGTATTTGTTCCACTAAATGGGGGTGGTAGGAAGTAAGAATTGAGCTGTGATGCTCTTTAATAGTATATTTGCCTTGTACAGGAAGAAATTTTTCAGTGCCACGCACCAGCCACTAGGGGAAGAACGAGATGCCAGCGTTTTCTCGTGAGATGGTGCCATTAGTGGACTGTGGGGGAAGAAAACAAGAATTCAAAAAGGAGTCAAGCCCTCCCCTGCGAGTCAGCACCATGCATGGGCCACTGACGGAAGAACCAGACATCAGCCTTTCCCCATGATTCAGCACCATTTGCAGACTGTGGGGGAAGAGAACAAGAAGCCAACTAGAATCCAAACCCTCCCTGTGAGTTGGTGCCACGAGCAGGCCACTGAGGGGAGAATCAGATGCCAGCCCTTTTTGGTGCATAGTCTGTGAGACAAGAAGAGCTAAACTCCCCCACCCCAGCCTGTAAGCGACCAGCGGATCCAGAGAAATACAGGCTGCAATGATAGCTATTGAAGTAAAATACAACTTAATGCTTTTAGTGTTTAGAGTTCCACTGATTTTGCAGTTCTAAAGCTGGTAGTCTGACCATCTATTCAAAGCATAACACTGTAGCATCTACGGAGGATCTCCTTCTGAAGGTGGTATTCCCTATTATCTTGTTTTGAAGTCCTGTATCATTTTCACTGTTTTGTTGGGTTGGGTTTGTTCTGTTTTGTCTTGTTTGATTTTATTATATCCAATGGCATAGGCAGCTATTTCAAAGATAATGGTAGTCATTTTGGATTTACTATTATCTTGTCTTGAAGTCCTTTATTGTGTTCATTGTTTTGTTTTTATTGGTTCTATTCTGTTTGATTTTTAGTATGTCTGAAGGTATGGGCAGCTATTTTGAAGACAACAAGAGGCATTATGGTAACCATTGTTGATTTTGTGTTGTTGTGAAGTCCTGTATCACTTACACTGTTTTGTTTTGATTGCTTTATTCTGTTTTATTTTGCTTGTTTTTATTCTCTTTAAAATAAAAGTTACCAAAAAGAAGAATAATAATAAGAAATTTCATGTGTCTAGCAAAATTTTCTATTGGTAAAATTTTAATCTTTTTATTTTTTTGAATATTCATCTCAATGTAAAAAATGAATAGTAACTGACACAATGGGGCTGCCCTCCCTTCTCGAACTTCTCTCCTCCTACACACTGCTACTAAGTTGCCTCATCTCTTTTTCTTTCCCAAGTTCAGCACTCCAACTTTTTTATCTATTATTTTACCTGTATTTATTTACTTTTCCATGCATTTATCCATTTAATTCTAACATTTTTATATTCATCTTAAAATGTGTTGCCAAACCTGAATATAATAGTCTAAAAGTTCTGAACATAGCTACCTATAATGACAGAATAATTTCTTAGCATTTAAAAAATGTAGTGTTTAATACACTACTGGATTTTTTTAATCATCTGCATTCTAATAGGGTTATTTTAAATAAAGCATCTTTTTAATGATCCTTTGGTTGTTTACATAATTAGAAGTCATCCTTGAGTGTTAGCAGCGGTATAGGTGAGGGTTTATTGATATTAAGGGTGTTTCATTGAATTGAATATTTAACTTGAATGTTTAAATTACATCATAAGGGACTAGACAACTAAGATCCAAAGCAAATAATATAAAGCAAGGAGAAATTAGAAATAAGATTAAATCATTAAGAACAAATCAAAATTATAAATGATAGAATATCCAAATTCCAATGTAAGAACTCTAAGGGAGGGAATTTAAATGGGAAAGTATTTGTCTTCCTTTCTCTAACATGTGACAATGTCCCAAGATACATAGGAAATTTAAAGAAATTCAGAAATCAAAATATTTAATTCATCCAGTAGTTGGGTACAATAGAAAATAAGTTTCACTAAAGATTTTATCAAATTTTTGCTGAACTAAGACAATGCAATTTATAAATACATTCGTGCTTCAAACTTAACTTTTCACAAATTAGGTTATCTTTCAGGGCTTAAATGAAATGATATTTCTTTTTCTTTTTGCGGCTCCAGGGATTGAACTCACGACCTTGCCCTTGCTAGGCAGGTGCTTAGGCCGCTGAGCTAGATCCCTGGCCCTGAAATGGTATTTCTTAAGAATATGAATTTTGGTTAACAAGACCTGATCTTAAGACTTTAACTTTCATCTGAATCCAGGAACCCTCCCCTGCTTGGCAGGTTCTGATTAGCTTTTTGAGAAACACATTTGGGGTTATTATTTTCTTTTTAGTCAATTTCAAAGTGCCCAAAAACAAAAAACCAGAATGCAGTAATTTTAGAAATAAATTTCAAGGAAGTATAGAAATTTTTAAAAATATGTGCTACTATCACTAAGGAAACAAAATAGCACCACACTGTTTTACTACTTAATTTCTCAAAGACATTGGAAAAAATATTTGACATACTCAACAGGCTCACCCTAGTCCTAGTCTCACTGACAGATCACGTGTATATGACAATCACTATATCAAACATAATCAAAAGCTGGATTAAGATTCTAGAAGATGCCACAGCAAAAGAAATACTGAAACGCATTCATAACCAGATCAAAGTAGTAAGAAATATCCAAAATTATTCTTCCATAGTTAAAGTTAAACAATACTTGATATATGACTGAGGGAGTAATATAACTACAAATTTTAGTATCAGCTCACAGAAGAGGATGAGAGGGAAATAAAAAACTATTATTGTGTATTTGAAGAATAATATTTCTTAGTTATACATCATAAAGCAATCAGTATTTCTTTAGCTCACATTATATTCTATGCATAAATTCTCTATCAAATTGTGGAGTTCTCAGAAATTTCCCAAAAAGGAATTTTGTAGTTCATTTTTATACTTCTAGTCCCTAACACATTATTTCCCCTGTTGAAAATGCTTAATGTATGCTTATTAATTATCAGTACAGTTTCATTTTGATACTTATGCTTTAGAAATACAAAAATTTCATTTGGAATCTTTATATGAAGAAAATAGAAAACCAGAAAAATGAATAAAACCAGAAGTCCTGAGTTCTAATTCTACTTTTCAACAAACTAATTGTATAAATATTCTTGTCCTAGATTAAATGAAAACAATAAAAAATAAGATTTAAATTAAAAAATGAATTAAATGTTAGAAAATGACACAAAAAGTAAGAGTATAAAGTGTAAGTGGAATTGCATCATAATGAAGCAAAGATAGTCATTTTTCTAAATTAGAAATAGATTGTATGCTTACTAAAGGTATTCGTTTCTTTCTGGGATAAAATTCTGGATTACTTTTCAGTATTAGAATTTTGAATGAACCACTTATTAGGAAATTACCTGCAAAAGTCAACTGAGATTTCCAATTCTAACCAGAAACATAGAAGCACAGGGGAATGGGATCAAATCCAACATAATAAATAACATCTTCCTCAACTCTTGCTGCAAAAGGCTGCTACTAAAGAATGGTAGGATTGAAAGTTCGTGAGTGATTTTTTTTTTTGTTTTTCAATTTCCATAATTTCTAATTTATCAATAGTAGTTACATTACTTATTTAAGAAACAGCCTTGTGGTGCAGGCCTGTAATCCCAGGCTTAAAGGAGGCTGAGGCAAGCGGATCACAAGTTTAAGCCCAGCTAGCACAACTTAGTGACTTAGAAAGACTTGCTATAAAACTTTTTAAAAAACAATTTAGAAAGGGGGAGCTGAGGACATAGCTCACCACAAAGGCATTGGGTTCAACCCCCAGTACTGAAACAAAATGCACTTCATATTTTACTTTGTTTAAAAGGCCTCCATCTATAAAATAAAATGTATTCTATTCTTAAAGAGAGGAAGGCAGTGCTATAGACACAATCTTTTAAATGGAGAATATTAACACAATAGATATGCACACAGCTTGATCAGTATGATAGACATAACGACCATTTGTCAATACCCATGTACCCTTCTTTTTCCAGACACTTAAGTGTCACACTTTCCCTACCTTTTTGAAATAAACCATAGACATGATTAGTGCTAGAAAATGAACAGAAGCAGTGAGTGTCATATTTGGGTAGAAGCATTTCAGTGCTGCGATGCAAACTTGCATGTTCTCTTGGCCTGCCCCTCTGAAACTGGAGGCTGTGGTAGATGAGGTGGAGCCCAGATGGCAATGTCACTCAGCCTGGGTCACCAAGTCACTGTGTAAACCGCTGACCTGGAGAGCTGACTGTCCTGCACTCAGCCTTATCTGAGCAAGAAATAAACGCTGTCTGGGAAAATTGCAAAAATCATGCTGTCTTCCATAACTGCAACATTGGAAATTCTTCTGATTAACATAGTTGTGTATGCCGAGCTCCAAATTCAAAAGACAGGAGTTCGATATCAGCCCTTTAAAAACCAGCTAAAGTAGAAAACCAAAAGGTAATCTGTGCCAAAGATTGAGGATTTGTGGCTTACTTGCTAAAGAGAGCTTATGGGTCAGATGGTACATGTCAGGCACATTTGAAATCAGTCTTTGCCATTTGCCATTTGCTAATTGCATGGTTTGGGTAATTTTGTTACAGTCTCTCAATCTATTTTGCTACTTGTAACATGAAAATAGCCATTCAAAAATATACTGAAGACATTTCTATGTTGGGGATATGCCTATAAAGGATTTAGTAAAATTGATCTTCTGTATATTTTGTTCTCTTCCCATATTTTCCTTTATTTCATATGAATACCTACTATATTCCAGAAAAGGAAAAACCATGTGCTAGGTGTTGAGTCTACAAAGTGATTAATTAATGAATAAAGCAAAAAATCTGTCTATAAATGATAATGAGTGTAAACATGTTAACATTCAATCAGGAATTACAGGGTGGTAAGTTTCCCCAGAGATAACTGATAAGACCTTTAAACACTTCTTAAAATTTGGTATAGTGTGGAAAATCAACAATAAAATTACTTTTCCATAGTGTGAAATGAGACTAGACTGCTTTGCACAGAGTCTAACCACAGGAACAAACTCTGCACATATTTTTAAATTAACAAATATGTGACCAAACTCAATGTTCCAACACAAAGAACATAAAATGCATTGATTGCAATCTATTTTCTTTCTTTCATTCATTTTTTTTCTAATTCAATAAACATTTGAGCTCTGTTGTGTGTGTTAAAGGTCAGATAGTGAACAACACTAAATCCCTGTCATCATGGAGTTTACATTCTTAAGGGGTTTAAAATTATTTTTGATGACAGGTGGGTGGGTGGGCCTAATCATGTTCTGAAAAATCAGATAGCTCCAGTGATCCCACTTCAGTGGATTTTGGTAAATTATAGTGTCATCAGAGATTAGTTTAAATACTTATAAAATAGTTGGCAGAAGAGTGTAAGATTTACTGTGTCTATGGTTTCATTTTCAAGAAAAAAATTTGGTTACTGTGGATTGCATTGCAATCTGCACTGCTACATCTGTTATTTATTTTCAGTTATTAGTCCATGAGTTAGTAATTAAGGAAGCCTTGACTGAACAGAAAAAATTGATTAACTAAATTTGTTCTCGTAGCAATAAATCAATCTGCTTTTGTTAGGGATAAACAATAACAAAAGCACAGGGTCAAACTGCTTGATGCCTTTATGGTGAAAAGTTAGCCATTTTAAAATAAATAGTGTGGGATGGTGAGGACAGTTCTGGATAGACTTTATGTCTTATGAGTAACCTAGTTGGTTCTCTAACTCATACACTACATGAGGCATTTCCTGATCAATGCCTTCTTTCCCTCTTACTTACTCATCTGCTTCTTAATTCTAGAGACAATGTAGACAAGTTAGATTTGTTTTTACTCAAAAGGCTATATAAGGAGTTTGTGTAATATATAGAATGTTTTGGTCATTACTTCACCTATATACCTATATATTGTTAACATAATTTAAAATTGCATTCATATTTAATTAGAAGAGATTTAATTTAGCCTTTAAAAGATTTTCATAATCTGTTAGACACTAGTAGCCTGAGATTTTGAAAAGATGTCAAAACTCTCTGCACTTGTATGATAATATTACATACCACAAAAAGTTATTGAGAGGGTTAAGGTGATCCATGTTTAAAACTTATCATAGTACATTACACCTAGTAAATTTTCAATAAATGTTAACTCACTATGTTAGCTCTTTTCATGATTTTTATGACACAGAATTTTCTTAATAAGGGAAATAGTATAATTGGGGTCATGTTTTCTTACTCATAATCAGAAAATGAACTGAATTTTCTTTTGCCAACTTACAGCAATAAAATAAAATTAATATTTTATTACTATTATAACAACACAAGCTTAACAAATGTGAAATGCACTTTTAATTCCTAATATTATCAAGAAGTGTCAAACATTTAAATCTTTATCTTCTCCTCATGTGGAACATCACATCCAAATTCTTATTCTTATTTCTAGTGGTATTGAATTTGTTGCTTTTGTTAGCTTTTTTCTAAATATTTACAGCATAAATTTGGTATGTTGTCATGTGAGAAAAATCGCCAGGCAATATTCTTCATTTCGAACTTTTAAATCATGTCCTGGAGTCATGCCCTACATAATGAAACAGAATGAGAGTTACAGTCAACTCTGTTTGCCCTCTCATCTGCAAAGTAAGGCTCCCTGTACTTGGAAAAATAGTACAAACTGCTAAGCAAACCAATTTTGAGCAAGTCTCTAGACATGGCATTGCCTAGAGTCTTCAGCTCTCTGGATCTAGGAATCCACCACTGAAAGCCCTAAGTCATTCCTTGAGCTTTGGGAAACCAACATCTTTTCTTCTGATGTCCTTTGTAAAACAAAAAGAAAAAATCTGAGCTCCGAATTTACTTGAAAGATACATGATATCCTCATAGTAAATTATTCCTCCAGAATTCAGAAATGCTATAAATCTGTTAAATATCTCTGAGGATTGAAAAATAGTACTTGTCAATGCATCAAGTACAAGAATGGTCATTTATAAAATGCTTCTATGCAGGAAACACAAGCCTTGAAAATTGACAGAAATCAGAATTGAGAAAAAGCATGTAATATACCTGCCAACTAAAAATTTCTTTTCAAACAAAATATCAGAATTTAAGAACACAGATATTAAAGCAAATTTGAAGACTGGACTCCTACATAGTTAGCTTTGAAACATAATCCAGTAGTTGGGCTCATTCATTACTGAGAAGCTTCAGTAATGTCAGTACGTCTACCCCCTGTCTATAGTAGATGTGTACAATAAAGCCATAAATAAGATATATGTTAGAAAAGAAAATTGCAGTGTTATTATCTAAATCCAGTGGAGACAGACGTCTATTAAAATGTTAACCTTAGCTTTGAAGATTGTTTCCAAATATCATTAGGTCCAAAAAACATAATTTGGCCACAAACAATGTAGTAAACTATGCCCACAGCTATGAGTATTATGTTTTCTCTCCTACCTCATTTACCATCTGGATTTTCTTTACTTATTACCCACTTCAGTAGGTTGACCTAACTAAAAAAGAGATTCTGCACTACTGAATAAGGGTCTAATTTCAAATTCTTCTCCTCGTATATTTTTCAAAATGTCCTTAATTGACTCATATTGAACTTGTTCTAACATCTGATCTCTTTGTTTTCTCGTTTGTTTCTCTTCCTCTAATCTTTATCTCTGAAGAAATTGTCATTTTTAGCTCTGTTATTTCTTTTTTTGCCTTAAAAATTCCCATTTTCCACCTCAGTTTCACAGCTCTTTTTATGACCCACCTTCTCTGGCTGGGTCCCCTCAATTTTTAGTCTAAGTACTTCATCTTGCTTAGGCTGTTTTTCTCAATTGACCTTAACACTTATGAATATCCGTAGAAATTTTACTACCTCTACCCTTCAGTCTGTAATTAAGCTCTCCTAATTTGGGTTGACAAGAACACAAGCACTGATCAACCAAAACAAATTAACAGAAAAGAGTGGGCAGGCTTCTTGTATTTGCATTAAGCCCTTATCCTGATTTCCATTAAGATAGCTTCATTTTCTTTGATGTTTTGTGCATTTGGACCAGCAACTATTTTCTTGAGTGCTATATATGGCTTATTAAATTCAGTGCAGAACACTCAGTACCCAGATCTTTGTTTTTAATACCCTTTCTAATAAAAGGTACCAGGGATTCTTAGATTAATGGCTGATTCTAGGAATATGGTAGGAAATATATAAAATGAAATGTGCATTTGTAATGCCAGAAGGTTAAAACAAATCTTTCTTTAAGGATGACAAGGGAAGAGAGAAGCCAAAAGTCCCTATGCCAAAGCCGCAACAATTTGAACAAGAAAATAAAGTATTAGTATTGGATTATAACCCAAAGTGTTTAATAAATGTCTACAAATTCATACTGATATACGTAAATGATCTATTAATAAATGGAGAATTGCTAACAATTTATGTAGATATTTTGCCCTCAAAAAAGGGTACCATAACTAACCACTACTTGGGAAGATACACATACAGTTACTTCTTCCCAAAAAGCACATATAAAAGGGGAAAGAAAGAGCAACATTAACATGAAAAACAAATTGACAAAAGCCACCTCAACCAGCATCAAAGTCATTATCAAGAATGATAATACATTGATGCTATTCTTGAGTTGATGGGATGAAAACGCCACTTTACCTGTATGGTCTTTGTCTCTCAAAAATATTAACTCAGTCTAACTATGAGAAAAAGCACAAATTCCACAAGAAAAGCATTCTAAAAATATCTCATCAGTACTCTCCAAAACATTCAAAGTCATGAAAAGGCAAGTCTCAGAAATTGTCACAGCTAAGAAAAGCCTAAAACACAATACACAAATGTAATGCAGGACCTTGGATGACACCGTGAAACAGGAAAATGGATTAGATAAAAGTCAATGGAATTTGAATAAGGCATGGATTTTAGTCAGTAATCATGTATCAACATAAATTCATGAATCACAACAAATGCACAATACTAATTTAAAATGTAAGTAAGTAATAGGGGAAACTGGGTACAGGGCATATGAGGACACTCTATATTTATCTTCTCAATTTTTTTACGTATCTAAAATTAACAGTGAAAATCAAATAGGAAAAGAAGAGGACAAGCAAAAATACTGTTTCGGAATTTGTCCCTTTAAGAGAATTTAAAGATGGAAGGAATCACCTGCAACAAGTAAGGGTCCCAGAGAATGCTCCTCTGGAGTGTCAGACAGGTCTGAAGAGTGTCCTACGTACTCTGACGAGAAAGATGTTAATGCTTGGTCCTCTTCCAGCTCTGGACTGCATCAACGCTCTGCTCTGTCTGCAGTCCCAAACATCCCATACTTCAAATTCAACTTGACTTTCATTTGACATTCTCAGGGAAAGCTTTGCCACACTCCTCAACTGAGTTTAGGTCACCCAGTTTTGCTCCCCGGTACATTCTAACCTTTTACTTCATTTTCATTATGTGCTTTTCTTTGTGCAAGAAAATTATTTAATGCCCTTTCTTTTAAGGCTGTGAACTCTATAAAAGCAGAACTATGGTGCTCAGTAGACAGTGAGTGCTTACCACACATGTGTTCATTATCCATTAAGGTGAAGTCCAGAAATATGAAAAGGGAATTCATTCCACGTGGAAGGTGAATGGCCTAGATATGATGCCAAGTTAGATGTGGGAAGTACAGACATCAAAATATTTGAATTGTTGTATTTGATTTATCACCCAATCACATACTGTTTTGGATATGACACTAGCAATGCAAACTATTTGCAAAAGATATGTGGTGGTCAATTTTAGTTGAACAGGAAAATATTCTAACACTAATAAAAGAAATGTTTAACTCTATTTGTGAAATTAAAAAAATAATAGTAATAACTGCTACATGTTGACTAGTTACTCTATACCAGACACTGTGTTAAAGCCTTTGAAAACTATTTTGTTTAATCTTCACAACAACCATGTAATGTTAGTAGTTAGGAGACTTGCAACATCTTCTCTAAGCACGTTGTGTATACTAGTTCATTTAATTATCCCATCAATCCATGTGGTCAGCACTATTATAGTTGCTTTCAAAAGTGAATGATACCAAAGTACATAAAATAATCGTTTTTCCAAGTAACACAAAGCCAAGGTACTATGTTTTAAAGGCAGATATGAACAGAAGGGAAGGAAAACCTCTGCTCTCAACCAGTTTTCTACATTACCTCATGATCAACTGATGAATGTTTTATATTCTGAAATTTTCAGATTAAAAAAATTGAGGCTCAAGTCATAGTTGTTCACATAATATTACATAATAAGTGACTCAAACAAAACCGGACTCCTGACTCTGTCCAACTCAAATTCTTAACCATTTGTACCACATAGTTTCTTGGAATTATAGATTCTTGGAATAACAGGATCTAAACATTTACGGTGCACTGTGAAAGTCACTAGTTCTGCTATTTACCATGTATTTATCTTCTTCAGGTTTAAACCATTGTCTTCCATTTTGAGAGTCCCAGATATGGTCAATAACACTTTTCAGAACAACAAAACTTCACCTTCTTCATACCATTTGGACCTTTGCAAAAACGGAGCTGATGTCTCTCGCTGTTCTTCTTTCAGGACCTGAGTTCCACCTGTACTGATCCCCATTCTATAAAAACAATCATATATCTCTTTGATCGTTTGTGTTTACCATGCACCAGAATCTTGTCTTTTCAAGAAGGTGATTAGAAGTATATACTATATAGTTCTACATATGTAATTCTATAACATATATATAGCATAGTATACATTAATTATACATTATATTCAAATAATTCATGATATATGGCTTTGATAGAAGGGAAAACTATTTTCAGCTTTATTTCCTACGCAATTTTGGTGATCTACTTTATAGATATAGCCAAACACTGACTGACTTCTTCAGCAGACAAATTTTCTTTCTTCACATATTTAACACATAGGTCCTTGTACTTCTCCTAGAACTTGTACTAGGCAACTTTGAGTATCTTGCTCTCACTCTACTTCAGTCTTTCTGAGGAAGACACTATTTTTCATTTGCCTTTAAATAGGAAACATAGTACCTAGTACAATGTCTAGTACTCAATGTCTATTACAATGTCTGATATATTGTACTTATTCCATAAAATTTTCTGATTTCAAAGAAACTTAATAGATGATTAAGGAGAGAGTTTTCCTTCTTGTTGACACAGACAGTTCCATGGTCCATGTATTAATCTCTGCTTTCCTTTATTGGAACTAAGTGCTTGGTAACAGATGGTAGCATGTGGTAAATGTTTATTGAGTTGAATGAATTATTGCTCAGAATGCACCTGCTCATACTTATTTGTATAATCCATTATCATATGATTTATATTTTATTCAATTTAGCAAACATTAGATAAATTGAATGAGAATCTTAGTTTGGCTCTCATTTCTGCCAGTAACTTGGCATATGACCTTAGAAAAAATAATTAATCTCTTTGAGTCTCAAGTCCTTCAACAGCAAAATGAAGAGAACAAAGTTAACTACTTTATTGGATCATAGCAAGGATTGTATGAAATGATAAATACAGAATATTTCTATTTCTGACAAGTAATACATGTTCAATAAATGTTTTTAAATCATACTAATATTGGTAATAAATAATATGAAGATGTGGCATTTAGAGATTATAAATAAAGTGATTATATTTATATTTATCATTTATCATTCTGTTGATGATAGCATAGAAGAATCATAGACCTCAAGAAACAGAATACAATGCATTCAGGAAGCACAGTGGTCCTATGTCAACAAAGAGAGTCGTGTCTGTCTGGAAAAAGGCTTCTGAGATCAGGACGTGCCCATAGCAGACCCTTGGGTTTCTCTTCTCTCTCACTCTAACCTTTCCCTTGGCTGCCTCCTCCTTTGCTTCCTGGCCTGTTGCACAGAATCAGAACTTTTTTTTAGAATACTGTGGGCTGTGTATCCTTGCTTCATTCTTAGGAAAGCAATTCCAAATATGCTGCACTTTTCAAGCAATCTGTAGAGACTAGAAAAATAGCATTGTATTGTTTAGTCAAAGAATAGCTGTTTCTTTTGTTTGTATCCATCAAGGAATGAATACCAACTGAAATGGCTGAGTCACTGTTGAATCACACACACTGAGAATTTTTCCAGGATCATGAAGAAAGCCATCCTGCTGACTTAGAAAGAAGAAGGGGAAATCAGAGGCTATTCAAAATATATAAACATTTTGATAGATCTTCTACAATTTCATGCTGTTAAGCATGTAAACTATTAATAGCAATGGTTGTTCTAATAAATCATTTATTGAGAAAATTGTGTGTGTGTGCATGTGTGTGTGTGTGCGTGCATGCAGTAAAGGATAAATTAATAGACTAAATGTTTAGATACACACTTACATGCACACAGTTAGCATCTGGATAAAATATTTAAGCAACTGCTAAAAACAGTTTAAAAACAAGTCATACAATGGACACAAGAAAAAAATTCTCATATTCATCTACTAGGAATATGTTTAATTAAAACTTTTCTAGAGTGAATTTACTGTGTTTATAAAACATCCTGTTTCTATGCCATGCAAACACAGTACAATGCATTGCAGAGAAATAAAAGACTAGAAGGGCATACTCAATAATGTGAACAACGGTATTTCAGTAAATGTTAAATGTGGTTTTAATTTTTACTTAGTGCTTTTTAAAATTGTCAAAAATAAACATGCATTGAATTTGAATGCTATTGTTACTGTGGTTATTGTTGTCTGTCACTTTCAACATTTGTTCAAAAGACAAGTTAAATGAGAAATTGTGAAAGAAATGACAGGCTAATCTCACCAAGCAGAAAAGAGAAACTCAACATTCAGGCTTTGTGGATGACCAGTGTAGCAATGCCATTTGATAATTCTGCTGACATAAATGTAAGTTAGCTCTAGCTAAATGGAAAAGGGTGAGGGGAAGTCAAGGAAGAGACAACATCTGTTTATTGTTAGGCTTTTTTTTTCCTATGACGTTCTACGCACAGAGGAGATTTGTCATGTCTGCTGAACAAAGAAACATTTTATTTAACAGAAATTTTCTCAGTAAAGAAGCCATATTTTCTGGGGAGAAATAACTTCACAGGTGCAAGGGTGAAATGAGAAAGGCTTACCCTGCACCATCACAAGGAAGATAGATCTGACCATCCAAAGAAGAAAGAAGAGGACAAAGAGATAAAAAAAAAAAAAACAAGCAGGTCTACTGCCCTGCAATTTGAACTTAATATGTTAATTACAAATAGAAATAATAGTAGCCAATACCTGTTGAGCATTTACCATGGACCAGGCTGGCACCATACTAAGCCACATACATGTTTTAAATCATTCTTGTAACTACTCTAAAGGATTAGGCTCATAAATCCTTGTTTTGTGGAAAGTTTATATATTGAGTTTTTTTACAGTCATAGGTACTTAGATGCAGAAGAAAATGTAGTTGTCTATTGGTACCTGTGGGGAATTAGTTCCAGGAAGCCTCACCTCAGAAACACACACAAACGCCATAAAGCTCAGCTCTCATATGAAATGGTACACAGTATATTAACTATTGTTAATATCTAATTATTTTGTTATAATTTTTTATAACTTTTATTTTTCATAGAAGAAAGGAAAGTGCTTTTTAATATTTTATTAGTATCTACTTGTATTGCATTAAAATAAAAAAGGTGTCATATCTGGGTACAACTTACACACATTCATCTGTCTACTTTAAATCATCTTGAGATTTCTTATAGACCTAATATGATATAAATGCTATGTACATAGTTCTTAAACTGTGTTGCATGGGGAATAGTGACAAAGAAAAATGCCTGTACATGTTCAGTACAGACACGACCAGCATTGTGCTAGCTAGTTACATTTCCTTCCACAACAGTTTGCACCCAGGGATACTAAGGAATAACTGTATGAAGAAAGAAGCTTAGCAGCCATGCAAAACCAGGATACATCTCTGAAATGTTACACACTTTGAGATTAGGTGTAAGAATAATCAGATACTGATGAGAAATGAAGACCTAACTAATATGGGAGACATAGGTATCTGAAAAATATCTAAAAGAGAAAAAGTTTGCCAATTTATTTTTCCTGCTAGGATAAATGTTTAGTGGAAAGAATATTGCCTTTGGAGTCACAAAAGCATGGACTCTGCCAGTAATAAGTCTGCCCCTCACTGAATATGTAATATCAAGCAAGTCACTTATTAACTTCTTTAAATATCAGTTTACCTATACATAGGGTTGATTTCATGAACAAGCAATCTGGACGATAGCATAGGTTCTCCATTTTCAAGGGCACCTCCCTTGGTTTAGTGCTTTGCCATCATTATCTTGAAATTCTCAACAATTTTGAATAAATGCCCCTACATTTTAAGTTTATGTTGGTCCTGCAAGTCCTTTAGAAGATCATGCCTATCTGCTGAATGTAAATTATAGTAGTTGCCTCTCAGATCCACATGAAATCACCCATGTTAAGTGTTCACCAAGGAACCTGACAAACAAAACTCAGGGCTATGTCTCCTAGGCTTAAGCCACAGGATAACTAAGACTGATGTACTTTTACTACTAGACTGTGATTCTTTTTTTTCTTTTGAAGAGAATAAAACAAATACAAAATAAAACAGAATGTTCAATCAAAACAAAGCAAAGAATGTGATACAACACTTCAAAACAAAACAAAAATAAACCAACAATGGTTGCCATGTTGCCCCTTGTTATCTTTAAAATAACTTCCCATACTATCAGGCATATTAAAATCAAACACAACAAAACAGAATAAAACCAATCAAAACAAAACAATGAAAGCAATACAGGACTTCAAAACAAGGCAGTTGAAATACTACAGTGGCTACTGTAATGTATCTTGTTATCTTCAAAGTAGCTGTTTATATCATCAGACATAATAAAAACAGACAAAACAAAATAGAATAGTCAATCAAAACAAAATAATGAGCATGATACAAGACCTCGTAACAAGATGAAAGGAAATCAATAATGGCCACCATAATGCCTCTTGTTATCTTCAAAATAACTGCTTATTCCCTCAGGTATAATACAATCAAATAAAACAGAATAGAATAAGAACGATCAAAAGAAAACAATGAAAGCAATACAGGACTTCAAACAAGACTGCAGGAATACAACAGAGGCTACCATGATGCATCTTATCTTCAAAGTAGCTGCTTAGACCATCACACAAAACAAAATGAAACAAAGTAAAATAGAATTAAATCAATCATAAGAAAACAAGTAAAGCAATAAAGACTTTGGAACAAGATAATAGGAAATCAATAATGACTGCTATAATCCATTTTGTTATTTTTGCAATAGCTGTCCATGCCATCAAATATAATAAAATAAAACATAACTAAACAATAAAACCAAGCTAAGCAGAACCATGAGAACAATACAAGGCATCAAAACAGAATTATAGGTTAGCAATGGCCATTGCCTTCCCTCTGTAGACATCTCTTCCCCTTTCACCTTCACAACCTCTATTTTGTATTTTGGATCCCACTAATTTCCCCACTTTCTTATACTAGGGAGACAATACAATGTTCACCCATGTGACTCTGAACCTTTTCACCCAGAAGTATGCTCTCAAGTTGTATCCATTTACCTACAAGAGTCCCAAGGTTATCTTTCTTTATAGTTGAGTAGCTTTCCGTTGTATAGAAATGCCATATCTTTGCTTTCCATTCTGCAGCGGATGGGCAAGCTACCCCTACTGTTTTTTCTGGTTCCTTGTCACATAGAGCATAGTTTTCTCTCCTTTGACTTTTAATCTATGATTTCCCTTTTGAGTTAAATGTGTTTGTTGGATAAAGCATATTGATGGATCTTGTCTCCTGATTCACTCTGCTTGTGTTTGTTTTTATTGGTGAATTGAAACCATCTACATCAATGGTTATGGTCAACGTGCACTGGTTCATCTCTGCCATGCTATTTTCTTGTCATTGGCTATGTACTTTTCCCCTCCATTCTATTGTCTGTCCTTCTTAGTGATCCCTGCCCCCCTGGCTCTTCCTGGAACCATGGTCATTTTTATCTCTTTCTAAAATGTCCTTCAGTATTCTTTGTAGGGTTGCTTTGGCAGTCATGAATTCCTTCAGTTGTTCTTTGTCATGGAAGTATCTTGTTTCTCCATTAATTTTGAGAGATAGTTTTTCAGGGTACATCAATCTGGGTTGGAAGTTGTTTTCTTTCAGGACTTAAAATATTTCACTCCAAGCTCTTCTTGACCTGATGGTTTGTATTGAGAAGTCTGTTGTGATTCTGATGGGTTTTCCTTTAAAAGTGATCTGTTTCTTTTCTCTAACAGCTTTTAATATTCTGTTCTTGTGTTGAATTACTGGGATCTTGATTATTATATGTCTAGGTGTAGATTTACTTTGGTTATGGCTAGTTGGAGTTCTCTATGCCTCACTTATCTGAACAGCACATCTTTCTCCCATGTTTGGGAAGTTTTCTGCTAGTACTTCTGTAAATAGAATTTTTATGTCTTTTTTGTTGACCCCTGCTTCTTCATTGATACCTATCACTTGTAAATTATTTTGCTTTTCATCACCTTGCAGTTGTTGAATTGTTATTTCCTGGTTCCTTTCCTTTCCCAATCACAAACTGCACAGTTGTCTTCAAGGTCTGAAAGTCTATTTTCAGTTTCTTTCAAGAGATTTTGCCAGCTTTCAATGAAGATTTTAATTTCCTGGATATTTCTTTGAATCTGTTTCATGCATTTGAAATCTCTCTTATATTGTTCATTCATGGTTTTCCTCATTTTCCTTTGCTCCTCTATTTTTTTAATCTATCTCTTCTTTAGAGAAGCTTAGCAATTCTTTTATTATGTTTTTCACTTCTTATTTTACCTGAGATAGTATTTCTCTTCTATTTTCTTTTATAGCCTCATGGAGTTGTCTCTTTACTTCAGGTGCCATCACTGAAGAAACTTCAGGTGTGTGATTCCTGATCTCTTCCATGTTTACAACTCCTGGACTTGCTCTGCTTGGGTTGGAGTCCAGGGATTGCCTTTTGCTTCTTTGTCTTGACATTTTCCTGGGTTCTTCCAAACAAGTGGGTAGTGGGGTTTTGGGAACCTCCCATGTTGGCTACAATTTCTCTGGAGCATGACTATTTGGTTTTCCTGGCCAATGCTGGCTAGAGGTATCCAATGGTGGCTATTGGGTGCTCTGGTGCAGGGCCCACTTCTGTTTTTCCCAGCCCTTGCTGGTTACCTGGGGTGGAAGCATCCCGAGGGCTACTGGAATGCATATGCAGCAGGGCTTGCCTCTGCCTTTCCTCCGAGCTGGTAACCTGAGAGCAGCATCTCCCTTTCTAGGCTGTGATTCCTTGTCAAAAAAATTTGTTGGAAGGAGAAAGAAGCAACAAAGATAGTGATTATGGTTCCTATGTTTGTTACCTATAGTTCCTGTCTCTCTAGCTGCAGAAATGAGGAATTTTATCAGTCTGCTCAGACTACATGGTGAGTAAAACTCCATAAATAAAAGCAGCAAACTGTAACAAAATTCTGCAAATTATGATTTCATAAATCTTAATCCTACTTGAAGCTATGGAATTGAAGGTCCAAAATCATACTTGTTAATACTTCTTTGTGAGTAACACTAGTGTTACATAGGGCAAATCAAGTTGAACTACTTAATTCACCAAAATGGATTAAAAATTTAATAGAAATAAGATATTAGATCTCTTTAAGTGCAGTGCTCTAAAAATAAATTCAGTGGACTAAGATGAAAAAGAAATTGTTCCTCAATGTGGTAGTATCTTTAGAGCTTTCTATAGCTTCATTTTAAAAACACTGCCCAGAAATCTAAAACTATTTAGCTAGATAGATATAGATACAGTCAGTCAGGAGGTAAGTTAAAAACTACAACCCACATCTCCTTTTTGGCAGTGCACTTCTCTTTGACTAGTGCTGTCTCTACAGTTCACACAACATAGTGCAAATTTACCTCAGACAACAGAAAGAGAAATCAGTATATTTTGGATCATCAGCAATAAAACAAGCATATTCAGAAGGTTACAGTGCTTTCCCAGGTTAGAGTCTATTTTCCATTCTCCATAGTTAAAGGATAATGGGTAACAATTCTTCAGTAAATAAGCCATAGGGACAGGGATACAGTTCAGCAGCACATGTGCTTGCCTGCTAAGCATAAGGTTGTGAGTTCGATTCTTGTGCAAAAATAAATTAATAAGCCATAATGTATTTTAACCAATAGTATTAATTTTATCTTAGGTATAAAAACTTTAAGAAACAAAGGTAACTTTAAGGGTATGCAGGAAAACATTGAATTGGTTACTTTTTATTTTATTGGAAATTGACTCAAATGTAATAGTTAAAGCCTGATCTTAGAAGAGTTTTCATCGACAGGAGACTTACTACTATTCCCTGGCCAAAGTATTTTGCCTCTTAGGCCCTCCATTTTTCTTCCCCTCAAAATAAGGACAATAGTATTAACATAAGTAAAGCATAAGATAATATCCTCTTTGTAAAGAACTTGGCCTGATGGCTGACCCCGAGTAAGATCTTAATAAATCTAAAATATTTTTTCAACTTTATTACCGCCACTCAAGGTGGTAACATTGGTAGCTGTGAAAGTATCATAGTTCTAAAGAGTTCTAATCCACAACAACACAAATCTGATATTCAAGAAACCTTTAAAAACTGCCAAACACTTTTTTAGAGCATTTAAAAATATTTCCTCATTTTGGAAAAAAAACTAGGAAAGTTTATTTTAGAATGCTTTCTTTCAAACCTTAGCTTCTCAAACAGGTAAATAATCCAGTGGTTTCTTTCCTCTGTAACCAGTGTGCTGGGTTCAAGCTCAGCTGTAGAGTGCTTGCCTAACTTGAGTGAGGCCCTTGCTTCAAACTCCAGCATCAACAATGAAACCAAACTAAACCCGAAAAACAACAACCGTAAATTTTCCAGAAATTTAATTCTATTTGAGTGGACAAATGAAGCTAAATTAACAAATGACTAAATAAATGACACCTACAATCTAAAGAAGAACCCACACCATCATGACCAATGAAGTTAAACCATTCATTGTGTATGTATTTTCCAAGTAGTTCATTTCACTTTCATGGCTAAAATTATAATTGAAACATAATTTAACTGCTATAAATTAATGGAAACTTAAAATGAATATATGCATACATATTTATATGTCCACATAAATATAAATAAAGCTAATAACCAGTGTGAAAAACTCAGCATTATTTGAAGAATAGGAAGCACTATTAATGTCTCACCAATTTTAATATTTAAAAATCTAGGAAACATAAAGGACTATTGGAGCATTTACAAAATAGACAAACATAGTCTATGTTTTTGTACCTTAAAAAATATAGTTTGCAAATTTTAATGGAATGTATGCACTAAGTAATGGTATGATGCCAACACTGATTCTCTGTACTGTGGTTAGAAGTATAATCTTTTTTTTTTAATTTTGAAAAGAATACAACCAAACAAAACAGAACAGAGTAAAGTCAATCAAAACAGAGCAATTCACATGGAACATGACTTTGAAACAGTGTAAAAAAAGAAAAAAAAACAAAAAACAAAAAACAAAGCAATCAATAAGGCTACCATAATGGCTCTTGTTATCTGCAGTATACCTGCCCATACCATCAGGGATAAGTAAAATCAAACAAAATACAGCAAACTAAAACAGTAGAAACAAAACAAAACATAATAAAACAAAACAAACAAAGCAGAACAATGTAAGCAATATAGAATTTCAAGATATTAGTAAAACAGCATTGGCTACCATAATATTTGTTATCTTCAGAATAGTTGCCTACACCTTCAGACATATTACAATCAAACCACACAGAATAGAGTAAAATCAATCAAAACAAACAATGAAAGCCATACAGGGTTTCTAAACAAGATAAGTAGACATCCTCGATGGCTGCAATTATATATTTTGTTATCTTTCAAATAGCTGTCCATGCCATCAAGTATAATAAAATCAAACAAATCAGAATAAAATGAAACTAATCAGAACTATGAATACAATCTGAATTTCAAATCATGATAATAGATTCAGAGTGGTCATTTCCTTCCCTTTTTAGATAATTCCTCCCCTTTGACTTTCCCAATATGTATTGTGCATTTTGGATCCCACTAACACCTTTACTGGTAAAAGGGGAGAGCCAAAGGCCTTGTGATGCTGTGGAAGCTATTGAAGGATATTAGAAGTAGTAGAATGAGAAGATCAGGCTTTGTTTCAGAAAGACTACAGTAGAAAGAAGGTGAATCATTCATGATGAGCATCAGCAAAGCCAGCTGAGGTTACTCTAAAGAATGAGTGTGAAGATGTGAATTAGGATAGTAACTGTAATGATGAAAACACAAGTGTGGTAAACTATAATGATTATAATCAAAGGCTCAGCTTTCAAATCACAGGTTTTGCTCATCCTTGCTATGTCACCCTTGGCAAGTTACTTAACCTCTCAAACTTTAGTTTTTCTCATCCAGAAGATAGACAAAATAGGAGTCTGTCCCATGTGAGGTTTTGAAGATTAACAATGAGTATAAATACACATAAAGAATTCTGTGGCTCTTGGGAAACACTCAAAAAATATAAGAACAGACATAAAAATGTTACGCTAGGCATGGTCAAGATCTGCTGACTATTTAGATGGGGTTGTAGCCTCAGATAACAACAGCATGATTCACATCACCCAGGTTTCTTAACCTGAATGTTAGCGGATGTTTAGCATCCTGGCCTCTAGCCATCTGGGGCCAGAAGCAGAGCCCTAGGAATGGGAATCAAAACCTATTCAGACATTGACAAATGCACTTTGGGGAGGGAGCTTCCCCCAAGTCAGACCCAGTGACCTAGATAGTGAGGAAAAGAGGAAAAGGAACAAGTTTGGCAGTGGGATCTTTCACTGAGATCAGTACATAGAGCACTGGGCTGCAGAAGCCTTACTACAGAGAATGCTCCTCTCATTTCAGCTTTCTCAGTATGAGGAAGTTTAGGGGAGTGATGAACAAGTCTTTCACCAGGAAGCTCCAGTGGAAAGCCAGTTTGTACAACAAGGGTGCTGTGGTAGAATGTCCATATAACTAATGTGATTTAAGTGATGGTTAGAAATATTAGAAGTGAAAAGAGTAAAATAGTGTTTTAGAATTTTCATATAAAGACATATATGCATAGGTACATACACAACATATATATATGTATATATACATATATATACACATATGTGTATATATATATATATATATATATATATATATGCATGCATGGGAGAAAGAATAGAAGCATATAGGGAAACTTTAATTGTGGTTCTTTCTAGATAATTTTTATTTTTTCTTTGTGCTATTTTGTATTTAGTAAATTAAATAAGGAAACTCTATAAGAGGTGCCATTTTGACACAGAAAATAAATTGAAATTAAGATATTGGAGCATTTTTCATGCAGTGAAAAATTAAAGAAATTTTATATTTGAAAGTATCACATATTCAAAATGAGTAGAATAACATTTACATTTTATTGAACCCTAAAAGTTTATTCTTTGAGACATGATTATTTCAACATTCTGAAAGATGAAACTAGAGTAAAGCATGCTGCATTGTTTGCAATAGAGTTAATCAAATGAAAACTTTTTATTGAAAAGTCAAAAGATCTTAGAAAAATGAATATTAATGACCCAGCCCCTATATCCTTATGTCCTCTTTATGGTGACACAATGAGGATGTTGTATAAGACTATGCAAATGTATAATGAACTTCTCAGGAGGTTATGCTGACAATTTTGGTATTTAGGAAAAGAGAAATAATAATTTCTTTTCTTCCCAAAGAAACAAAAATGTTGGAAGTTAAAATGTGATTCTCAAAGAGATAGAACCAAAAAGTGAAGAAAAAGAAAAAACCTTTTACCTAGCAAGAACTAGTTAGGCAAAAATTAAGAAGTCTTTAATATTTTTTTAAATTTTTTTTATTTTAAAAAGCAAAACAGGAAAAAGGATAGAACTCATGCAGAATTTCAAAAACAAAACAGAACAACAGTAAGAAATCAACACTAGTTAATAGATTCCATATTGTTATTTTAGAAGTAGTTGTTCAGGTTACAAGATCGAGGCATAAAAAACGATCAAATGATCAAATAATGACAGCACAAACTGTTCTTTTTGATGAACTAACAGAGATTAGTAGTATAGTTATCTTGCTCACATGTACATACATACAGTTACATGTGTAAACCTACATACATATAATCTTTTCCTTTCTTCCATTTCTCCTTTCCCCATCACAGTTATTCTTTCCTTTTGAGCCCTGTCTTTCTCTTTCATTATTACAATATATATTTATATCTAGCCTTTCTCAAAATGTTCTAATAATGTCTTTTACTATAACAATCTTACAGTGTATTAATCAAGTAGAGGTTTCAGAAATCAGGTTAAAGTTTTCAGACTGTTAACTTTTGAATTTAAATTCCCCAAGTTTCGGTTTTCTCACTTGTGATAAAGGGGCAAAATTATTCCTGCTGATTAAGATATTTCAAAGATTAAATGAATTAATATACATAAGACTTTTGTAGACCTTAGTAGTTATCACTATTTCCATGACTAAGGCATTCCAAAAAGCCAACTTGTCAGGCAAAAGATTGTCATCCAAAAGGCTGCCATGGGGAAGGAATGGACCTAACATACAGATGCCCATGGCAGTGTCAGTAGCTCTCATGAGACCAAAGGCTCAATATGAAGTGGAACAAGAGGTCGTAGTAAAGGCAAACTATGCTGTGTAGCAGTAAGTAAGTGCTTCCACCCATCACTTTTCCAAGTCTCACAATGGTGAGGAAGGCAGAGTGTAGAGGAGTCATTAGACTAATGATAACTGGGATAACATTCATGTAGTAACATCAACATCTCAGCACAGTCTCCAGTTCAGAAAGCACTGGCTTTTCCTCCACTTTAGAGTCCTTCATGTTCATGTCCACAGTTCTAGTTTTTTCTATAGCTATTTATCTTATCCACACATTTACTACCAACTAAAACTGCTTCATAAAATGCTTCTGAGTCTCTACTCTTCCCAACAGGTGAGACCTGAGACTATTCAATCCACTTGGCAGGATTTGTCAGGATTGACAAGTAATGCTTTATTCAGATTCACTTGCTCATTTGATAAGTGTTTACTTAACCTCCAACGGGACCTGGTGTACCGTGTTGGCAGAAGTGGCCATCAGAAAAGAGCACATATTCTTTCATCTATGCCTTACGAACTACCAGGAAAAAACAGACATTAAATAAGAATTACACGTACATTTATTCCTCAGTGTAGAATCATTGTCCATTTGTTTTGCTTTGTTTGTTTTTCTTTTGTTCTGCTTTGTTTTTTAAGGTCATACAAAAGCATGGCCTTTGAAGAGACTGAACTGAAATCAAATCTTAGTTCTGCCTTGTTCCTAAAGTGGGGCCATGGACATATATTGTTCCTTTCAGATCTCTAGTTTTCTCATCTTAAAAATAGTGACAATACCCATCTGGGAGAATTTCGGTAAACCTTAGCTAAAATGGTGCAGGTGAGGACTGTGTTACAATAAATTATACAGTCTTTGTCCCAGATTCCTGAAGCTGAGATGAAAATCCCTTGGGAATTTCAAGATTAATAGTAGAGTGTGTGTTATCCAAATAAGATGACTCTTAGTGGGATTTAAAGTGACCTTAGGGCAGAATCAATCACCTTCAAAGACCATCCACAAGAAGGATAGAGATGTGAAGACTGATTTTGATCAATCACATGTTTGTAATGAAACTCTAAAAAAGTTTCATAAAAGAATCTTTTTTTCTCTTTTTTTAAAAATTTTATTTTGAAAAGAATACAACCAAACAAAATAAAACAAAGTAGAGTCAACCACAAGAAAACAATGAACATGGTACATGACTTCTAAACAGGGTAAAAGACAATCAATAATGGCTACCATAATGCCTCTTATCTTCAATATAAATGCCCATACCATCAGGGATAAATAAAAGCAAACAAAATAGAACAAAATAAGACCAGTTTAAAAAAAAAACAAAACAAAGCAGAACAATGTAAGCTATACAGAACTTCAAGATACTAGTAAAACAGCAGTGGCTACCATAATGCTTCTTGCTATCTTCAGAATACTTGCCTACACCTTCAGACATAATACAATCAAACAACACAGAATAGAGTAAAATTAATCAAAGCAAAACAATGAAAGCAATACAGGGTTTTGAAACAAGATAGTTGGACATCCTTGATGGCTGCAATTATATATTTTGTTATCTTTCAAATAGCTGTCCATGCCATCAAGTATAATAAAATCAAACAAAACAGAATAAAATGAAACTAATCAGAAAAATGAAGACAATATGAGTTTCAAATAATGAAAATATATTAACAGTGGTCACTTCCTTCCCTTTTTAGATAATTCTTCCTCTTTGACTTTCCCAATATGTATTGTGCATTTTGGATCTCACTACCTCATTTAGTTTGTTATACTAGGGAGACAACACGAAATTCACCCATGTAACTCTGAACCATTTCATCCATCAGCATGATCTCAAGTTGCCTCTACCCACCTACAAGAGCCTTGAGGTTATCTTCTTTTATAGCTGAGTAGATTTCTACCTCATAAAATGCCATGTTTTTGATTTTGCAGTTTATGGGTAAGCTTTCCCTAATTTTTGGTTCTTTTTTTTTTTTTTTTTTGGCTCC
>RJWT010006867.1:0-28446 GCA_004365215.1 Cuniculus paca | reverse complement strand
TATTTATTTATATATGCTGTTTATCAGTGTTAAATGATAAACTTAGAACAGAAAAAAACAATAAGCACAAAGTTCATTTTAAAGCATTTTTGGTGTCTCACAGTGTATATCTTAAAGTTCAGTTTCAGTAAGTATTCCTTCACCTTTCCATTTATAGCTATACAAAAGCAAACATCTAGTTATTACCAAAGTCTGGCATTTTAAAACAAAATATGTGGATAACTGACTGGAGTACTTAGTTTCTTCCTAAATCTTTGGGCAGTATACATATTCAACATAAAGATGACCACCTAAGGTGAAAATTCCCCTTAAAACAAGTGAAATATTGGGTCATGTCTTGCACCAGGCACCGCAGATACTGGGAATATTATGGTAGGCTGGAGCACAATCATTGTCATCTGGGGACATTTATTGGAAGGTGGCCAGAAATTATCACGTGATTTGAATCAGAGGAATGAAACAGTGACTCAAAAATAGAAGGTATGGGCATGGGTTTGTGGATACTGTCTGTGGAGTGTCAGGATGGACACAGCTGAAAGGCAGGTGGATCAGACCTGCTGTTATTAGCAATGTGGAGGATTCTGTGTTAAGGAAATGATTGATGATGGAGAAGCCAGTTAATACTGATATAAGCATTCAAATGGACTACAGAGTGATCCACCCAACAACAGAACACACACATTCTTCCCAGTAGCACATGGAACTTTCTCCAAAATAGACCAAATACTACATACTGGTAGCCAATAAAGCATGCTTAAGTAATTGCGAAAGAACCAAAAAGTATCACATGCCTATTATTAGATCATAGTACAATGAGATTAGAAATTGATGGGAAAAGAAACCACAGAAATTATACAAATACATGAAATTCAAAGAAGAAATGAGAGAGTTCCTAGATTCAAAGGATAATGCCAGCACAACATACCAGAACTCCTGGGACATTATGAAAGAAGTACTAAGAGGAAAGTTTATAATTGCAATTGCCCACATCACAAAAACAGAGAGAGCCCAAACGCATATCCTAATGATGCACATCAAAGCCCTAGAAAAACAAGAACAATCTAAGTCCAAAGCTAGTACAAGGAAGGAAATTATAAAGACCACAAATTGACCACAAATTGACAAAATCAAGAAAAAAACCCACAATACAAAGAATCAATGAATTGAAGAGCCGGTTCTTTGAAAGAACAAACAAAACAACCCACTCGTAGCCAATTTTATTAAAAAAATAAAAAAAGACCCAAATCAACGCAATTAAAAATGGGAAAAAGTAAAATCATAATGGATACCAATGAAATCCAGCATATTATTAGCAACTACTTCCAAAACCTATATTCTAATTAATTGCAGAGAATTCAGAAAAAAAAGGGATAGAGTCCTAGATATAAATAAATTACAAAACTGAACCAAGATGTAAAAACCCTGAATAATCTAGTAACCAGCAATGAAACCAAAGCAGTAATACCAATCAACTAAGAAAAGCCCAGGTCTTGATGGATTTAGTGCTGAATTCTGTAAGAAGTTCAGGAAGATCTAACACTCATATTGTATTCCTCAAACTCTTAACTCCCAAAGTCATTCCTGGAAGCAAGCTTTACCCTGATTCCAAAAACAGGCAAGGAACCAACCAAAAAAGAGAATTACCAGCCAATCTCTTAATGAACATAGATGAAAAAATCCTCAACAAAATACTAGTGAAGAGAATGCAATAAATCGTTAAAAAATCATATGTCATAAACAAGTAGGCTTCATCCCAGAGATGCAAAGATGGTTCAACGTATGCAAATCAATAAATGTAATACACCACATAAACAGAAATAAGGACAAAAATCACATGATCATCTCGATGGATGCAGAAAAAGCACTGGACAAAATCCAGCATCTATTCATTGTTTAAAAAAACCAAAGAAAATAGGTATGGAAGGATCTTATATTAATCTGATCAAAGCCATTTATGACAAACCTACTGCCAACACTATATTATGGGGAAAAACTGAAAGCTTTCCATCTAAAATCAGGAGCAATACAAGGATGTCCATTGACATCATTCCTGTTCAGTATAGTACTTAAATATTAGCCAGATCAATATGGCAACAGAAAGAAATAAAAGGGATATATATATATATATATATATATATAGTAAAATTATCATTTGCAAATGACATGATCTTATACATATAAGACCCAAAAATGAAATCCAATGACTCCTAGAACTAAAAACCAAATTTGGCAATGTAGCAGAAATACACAAAGCACACAACACACAAAAATAATAGTTTCTATAAACCAGTAAGGAACTCACTAAAAAGAAATTAGGAAAACAATGCCTAATTTAGCATCAAGAGAATTAAACATTTAAGAATTAACCTAACCGAGGAAGTAAAAGACCTCTACAATGAAAACTACAGGACTGAAAAAGGATATTGAAGAGGATACAGAAATTACAAAGATATTACCTGTTCCTCAATAAGCAGAATTGATACAGTGAAAATGGTCACACTTCAAAAACTGATCTATACATTTACTGCAATCATAATTAAAATATCAACAGCGTTACTCACAGAAAAAAGAGAAAACAATCCTAAAATGCAAAGGGAATGAGAAGAGACTCACATAGCAAAAGCCATCCTGGATAATAAAGCAAAGCAGGAAGCATCACAATCCTGGACTTGAAGTTATTTTACAAAGCTACAATGATGAAAACAGCATGGCACTGGCACAAGAACCGACATGAGGATCAATGGACAGAATATAGGATACAGAAATGATTTCGAGCACATTCAATTATTTGATCTTTGATAAATGGTCCAAAAATCTACACTGGAGGTCAGATAGCCACTTTAATAAAATGGTGTTGGGAAAACTAGCTATCCATATTCATAAGATCGAATCTTGATCCATATGTTTTACCATGTAGGAAACTAGAATTAAAATGGATAAAAAAACTAAATGTTAAAAGAGAAACACTTAAGCTGCTCGAAAATTAATTATCATTAACTCTTGAAGTCACAGATTTAGATAGTGACTTTTTGAATAGACCCTGCTTGCATAGTAAATAGTACCAACAATCAACAATTGAGATCATATCAAATTTCAAAGTTCCTCATAGCAAAAGAAACAACTGAGAGTGAAACAGCCTATAAAATGGGAAAACAATTTTGTCAGCTATTCCTCTGACAGATGACTAATATCTAGAATATATGAAGAACTAAAAAAGTGACACTCCCCCAAATAAAATAAAAGACCTCATCTTAAAATGGGCAAGTAAAATGAATAGACACTTCTCAGAAAAAGAAGTACAAATGGACTGAAATTGTTAAAGATATCATAATAGCTAAATCTTGGGAGCAGTCTATATATGTCTATCAATAAATGAATAAAGAAAATGTGGTATTTACACATAACAGAGTACTACTATACCGTAAAGAAAGATAAACTTGAGTCATACATAAGAAAATGGATGCACCTTGAGGCCATAATGTTAAATGAATAAATCAGACATACAAGCTTAAACATTGCATAATTTTTTTATATGAGAAACCCAAATTATAAAGAACCAACTAAAGGTAGACATAATAATACAAAGTAGGGAGATAGATAATTTTTAATGGATAAGGGATTGTGAGCTGGAGGGAGGGGAAAGAAAGGGAATGAGAAAAAGAATGAAGATGTGTTGCATACATATACCAACTTCACACAAGGAATGCAAACATTATGTATCACAAACATGTACTAATAAAAACATTTTTAAAAATTCACCAGCATATATATGTATAACCTATTAATATGTACTACCTTTGTGTGTCACTTAAAAATAAATTTAATTTAAAAAGTCCAATGGCAGAGAGAAGAGATCGACAAATATAATACTATCGTAAGGTAGGAACTAGGAAATGTCATTTAAAAGGTTCAGATACACTATTATGGAAATTTAAAGGACTATGTAGAAGACCACGTTTGCTACATCATTTAGAAAACCCCATAAAAATCAATTATTTAGTAGGTCTATTTTTCCTACCTGTGGGCACCAGAATCACTAGCACTGCTTTATCCCAGATACAGAAAGGCAATTGGGAAGTTTGAGAAAGGCAGTAAGATACATATGACACTAAATCTAATTAATATCTTGATTTAGGTTGGGTTACTTTCTCATTAAGAGAGGAAATAAATGGAGAATAAAAAATTGTATGATGTTTACTGAATGGGGAACTGGCAAAATCCTATTCTTTTCTTCGTGGTACTAGGAGTTGCATTGAGGGCCTTAACACTGAGCTATATCCCAAGTTCTTTTACTTTTTATTTTCAGACAGTCTTGCTTAGTCACCTGGGCTGGGTTTGAGTTGGTGATTCTCCTGTCTAAGTCTCCCAGAGTGCTGGGATCACAGGTACATGTCACTGTGCCCAGTTCCTATTCTTTTCTTTAGCAATGCTTTTGTCTCTTTTTAAAGGTATGGACGTTGTTTGTTGATTTCACATATGTAACTCATTTGGGCTTAAAGTGCTTTTGGATTAACTTCTTGCTATAGAACCTACATACATTTGTTACATGCATGAGAAGCTGGGACTATAATTTGATTTAAAAATAACTATTTTTTCTTTTAACTTATCATTTAGCTACCAAAAAACCTATACAACAACTGAATATAATTTGTCAGAGTAGTAAAGAAGTTGTCATGCCATTTTCATATTCCAATCACCTGTTTATTTGTTTCTCAGAAGAACAAATATAACATACTTTTGATTTAACTGAATGTATTTTTTTTAAAGTCTCAAATCTCTTGAACTGTTTGTCTTCTGAGTGTGGAAACATTTGTTTTTTAAATATTCAATCATGCCCCAGTGCCAGGAACATCAATAGAGTTTGCCTGATTAACTGTAGCACAGCATATGTACGCTGAAGATGAGAATGATTTCCCCAAGGAGCCTGCACTTTCTCTGTTGAACTAGATTTCTTAAAAGGACATGTAGATAGGCATTTGGACAATTATTTCTGGATGCGCAAAACGGATTCCTCTTGCTGAGTTGTGAATTTGAAAAGATAATTTTAATGACTCTTGAGGGTCACCTACTTAGAACAGATGGGACCGGGCCTTTTGTCTCACAACTTTAATGTTGAGTAAGATAGAATGCTATTTTAGCCTTTGTTAGAGTAGATGATCTTATCTATATTTCAATTGAGTCCACCATAAAAAAAGTCTTCTGTAACATTCTTAGAAGTTCTGTAGCAAAACACATGTGTGGTATTCCAAATACATTGTTGATGGCAGTTTTGAATTTGGCATTGAGTTAGCGTAAGAAGTTTTTACTTTTGTCCAATGCTTTGAATGTGTGAATTGACAGCAATGTTTAGTTGGATGACAGCACTGGCAAATGGTAGAGGTAGTATAGGAATAGTTACATGGATAATCTAAGAGCCCAGTTATTTGTATAAATGTAGCTAGAGACAGTCATAAAAGAATGAAAGCTAATTTATTCTTTGATGATAATAAGACTGACTATGCAAGTATATCTTAAATGCCTTCATAACAACTATCCCCAAGAGGTACTTTTATTTCTTGAATGTTACAAGAAACTATGAAAGTATTATAGGTTTCTCTGGGTGATGAAGATAGATATGATATGAAGATAATATGATAGTATTGTATTATAATGCATTTTACTAGTTTATAAACAAATAAAATGAAAGGAAGATGTGGCTGTTCTTGGCAAGCAAGTCGCCTATATCATGCCTGATACTACACAAGGTGGGCAAATCATTTTCTGTGAACATCTTGACCTGTAGCTGGTGATACTTCACAGACAAGTCACCGGAAGTTTCAGGGAAGGGCTGTGTGGGAGGACATATGAGTATTTGAGGAAAATCATGAGTCTCCTATAATAGTTCAAAATGAAAAATATTTTTTAATAAATTAGATTTTATGATCTTTTAACTGATAACACTTTAAAGATTTCTTGTAAAAATTCCTATCCATAACCAAATTTCTTTCAGATGCTGTGATAGTGTGAAAGGCACCTTTTTAATATCTGCAAAGTGTCTTATCTTTTAGCTAAAGTGGTAGAATGTTAAGATTCCAAGCAGACAAGTGCTTTATAACTTTCCTCACCAAGAGACTTGTGATTTTTCAGAGAAGAGCTTTAACAGGTAATAATAAAGACATATAGATGCGAATAGCTTAAAAGGATTACTTATACAGAATAAATACTAAATTTTCCTGGTAGATCTAGAGAATGTGCTATGTCATAATTCATAAAATACACAAAACATTCAAGGCAGTGAACAAAAATTTGAACAAAAATTCAAGGCAATATATTAAAAAAGAGTCCTTCCATGTTTTCTAATACATACATTGTCATTTAGAAGCTTTTAAAGGTTACATAGAAATATAAGCAGCTTCACGTGGACTTATATCTTTTCTATTGTATACACACAGATTGTGTGATAGCAACTCAAAATCATTAGTTTAATATGTAGAGATGGGTTTATAGTATAATCCAGGAATATATTCTATTGGGAAAAAATATAAAATAAAATAATTAAACTGTTGAGTGCCCAAAAATACCTTGAAAGAAATACCACCAGGAAAGTTGGGAGAAAGGACTAAAATGGGCCTTGCAATCTGTTGTTTGTGTATCTGTGGAGGCCTTTGTAGGCTTCCACACACCTAGTTAGAGGGAAGATCTCAACTCTTCCTGGGTAATCTGAATGTGACAGTTCTCACAAATATGTTGTGTACAAATATGAATAATTGGGGGGCATAATGTTTTATAAACAAATTATATGGCCTTGTAAATATGATACACATGTGAGGAAAAGTGAAAGTACTGTATTTCTAGAGTAAAAAGTACATTGGGGAAGAATAAAATATTAATATAAAGCTAATTATTTCAAGCTGTAAATCAGGTGTATATAGAAGCCTGTTTGGAATGGTGCATACAATATAGAAACAGTAAGACTACCTTGCTTTTGTTTCTTTCAATTGGTGCAAACACGTGAAAGTCACTCTATTTCAACAGCTTTCCTAAGATAATTTGTTCTACATGGTAGTTTTGATTTTATAGCTCACCATGACATATGTTTCTGTAATACGCTCTTCAAATATGAAGTTCAACTTCAAAATCAACTGAGTACTAGACATATTAGTATATACAGAAGTCTAGGAAATAAAATATGCATTAAGCAAAGAGTAAGATGATAGTATATGCAAAAAATTCCTATTTTTGTGGCTCTCACAGTAAGGTCTCAGATGTGAATTAATTACTAGCAACTTAAATTACGAGGACTACGAATCACCGAAAGCTTCTTTTAATTAGCCTTTGCTAGTGAATGTGTGCTTTTCTTCTTTCATAATAACATGATTTTATTTTCCCTAGTTTATATGCTACTGAATTTATCTAATTTCCATTAAAAAATTCTCACTGGTCTAACATCAAATAAAGTCTTTTAATTATAAGTTATAAGCTTCAAGCATTGTAAGTAGTATAATACTACTGATTTTATCACCATTATTTATAACACAACATTATGTTTTTCTTAACTATAACTACACTAAAGATACAACGTTCTAAAATAATTCACTAATGGTAACAATGGTTGAATTAACTAAACTGAGTTTAAAGACTGGGTAAATATTGGAAACATGTTTCCAAATTTCCATAACTTATACAATCAATAAACAGAAGTTATCCCATAGGTAAAGAAATGACCAAAAGCACAAGAAAAACAAAAAACAAAAAAGAAAACCAATTTGGTAAAGAACATTACAAATTCTAGAACTTGTTTAAATATACCCTCACATTTGTGTTTGCTTTATTTTGCATCTTGGTTGGTATCTTGTTACTTTTTCTAACAGCAAACCCCAAAGCTTGATAACATAGCAAGGCTTCTGCCTGTCTCCTGGTTTGCCACTCTTTGCTCCAACTAAATAGGCAGTCATCTACAACAGGATGGTTCCTCCACAGGCTCCATATACGCTACCAGCCATGCTGACAGACATATAGGGGTAGGAATGTTGCATGGTATAAAAGCATGGTACAGGGGCAGTGGGGACTTGGGAAGTACATGAGGAATTTGTTTCATGCAGCTGATAATAAATACTTGTCTGCATAACAAACACTTAAGGGTGTCGGGAATGGCAAGTAGCAAAACAAAGTACATAAAGCAATACCAAATTAAAATATTTAGAGCTGGTTTTCTTCATTTTCTCATGAAGCTCTATTGCTTTTTCTCAGGGATTACCCTTCATATCGATTGAAAAGCTAAATTCCTCATGTGGTGTTATTTAAGGTGCAGTTCTGCATAATCCTTCCAAATCATAGTTTCCCAGAAAACTAGTGCTTCCTATCTGTATGAAATCTCCACAATCAGAGTAAGTTTTCTGGGTAGGTAGGAAAGGTGTGCATATGGGAAAAGGATAATTCTGTCCCATTAAAATGATATCAATTAACTGATACGATTAACCAACTTGTATTGTAGAAGAGTTGCTGGGGTAGGGACACTACTAGATGCTGAAGATAAATGCCCATGTTGCAATTTTTATACATTAATGTTTTTTCAGGGTAGAAGGAACAAAGGAATCCAAAAGCAACATTTAAAATGCTAGTATCAAATGCACTGCTTAGGTATAAAAAGGTTCACAGTAGGTTTATATTTTGTATTGCTAATTGTTTCATCATATACAGAAATAAGGATATTATGAAAAACGGATCCTCCATATTCTTTGCTGAAAAAAACTCATTGAAAGTTGAGAAAGCTCAGTTACTGCCTGAAGAATCCCAAGCACACTCTCAACTGTCTTGAGAGTAGGAGCTATGGACTTAATGTACATCTCACTGTTCAAAGGAGATTCTCAGTTATAGTTACCAGTTTTATAAACATACATGAACATTTTATAGTTGCATAAAGTATATATAAAATATTTATTTAATAAAAATATATATAAATAAAATATACTTTTATTTAATATAAAAAATATAAATATATATAAATATATATTTTTATTAAACCTTAACTTGACTGTATTGTTTTTAAAATTTTTTCCAGCAAACATGAATGGTCATAACAAATACAGCTAAAGAAATTTCACACATAATTCATTTTGTATGAGGAAAAAGTTAAAAAGGTTTTAAATAAATATTACCAAACTATATTCAGTTTGATTTTTAACAAGTTTTAAACATTTTTTTATGAATTTACTAATTTAAAACATATTTGTATTCTAAATAATTCCAAACAGAAAGCCTCCTGTAAGGCAAGTCCCAGGACTAATTCATGATTCATTATCCAAACTTTAATTGGCACAACTCTTGAAATTCTGGGACCATATAGAAAATAATGAGTCCTAATAGGTCTAAGGTGAAAAGATGGTAGGGGAGCAAGAAAGCCAGGAAACTCAATTCAGAATGCATAGCAACTCTACTAATATTTCCCCAGAGATCTAGAGCAGTGTGCTGCTAGTGGTTTACTGGCCTTGCTATTGTATAACTGAATTGTATATTATTTCTTTCATTTGGTGACACAAAGAGTAGAATGAAAAAAAAAGCCTCAAACCAGTTTCCCTAATTAACAATGAAATTGGCTATTAATAATAAAAAAGCAGCAAGGTGGAGTTACCATAACAACTTGATGCAACCACTGACTGACACAGCAATCTGCTGCAGTTTTATAAATACCAGTTGATTTCCCCTTTTTTCATTTCAACCAGTTTTAGTGCTCAGTGGAGCTAATGGAACAACTATGCTTTAAGACGACTTTACTGATCAAACAGTGTACCTCTTCACTGCTGTCACTGCCATAAAAATCATCTTCCAAATGGGAGTCTGTCCATGTCATACTGCTATCTTCTTTTAGATCCAAAATAAATGGGCACCCCTCTGGGGACATATCCTGCGTCTTCCCATGAGGTGCTGATCGTGGTCTAGATGAAAAAGTGAAAATGTCCCTTGGAACAGTCTGGGTCTCCTCTGCCTGTTGGTTCTGTTCGTTGTTCTCGCTGGCCTCTAGCCACAGGTGTGAATTGATGTACGACTCATCATCCAGAAGTAGAGACTGTCTGCCAGATGCTGAGTGGAGAATGCCATCGTTTTCAGGAAATATCCACTCATCTGACATTTGGGAAAGATGACAAAAATTAGCGTAGTCTTCCATAAATGATATCTTAGGCAGGTATCTAGCTTAAAATTTCTTGTTGTTGAAACAGAAATTTATCAAATAAGGCAGAAGCCAAGGAAGACAATTTATCCACCATCTTGTAACTTGCTAAACATTTAACCCATAGGTCAGTGTCTGTAGCTACAGGCGACTCATTAATACTTCTCCATTTGAGTTGAAATACTGGCCTGGAAATTTATAAGTCTGAAATAATTATCACCTGTCTTGCAGGTTCTTTATAACACAACCTCATTAATGTGACATTCCAGAAGGAAAGAAATCTCCCAAATATAAAAAAGGTTGAGTTACTAAAATTTCCTTTTAACTGCAGGAAGACAGTACAGTACTTAACAAGCTTCTTAAACAAAATTCTGGTCACTATTTGGATTACAAATCACCAAAGACAGGAAACCATGGAAGGTACTTAATCTATTGTTTCTCTCCATTTTCCCAATTGAAACAGGGTAATTCACAGACTAAACTGAGTAGGCTTTTTGAGTAACAGTAGATTCACAGAAGTGTTAATTTACGTAGTGGATTCGGACTGGTAAAAGCACCTTTGCCTCCAATTTTAGGAGAAAATATTTTTGACATGAAACTTTTCACACATTATTTGTTTTCTTTAAATAATGTATGCTACAGCTGAGATCTATTTTTTCTAAACTTTAATAAACTTTAATCTTTTGTAACATATTAAGACGGATTTTATAACTGTGATCTAGGTAATTTAGAAGGACAAATCTATGTAATAAGTTTGTTGTGTAGAACCACAATATGGATATGATAATTTATAGCTGACTCCTGAATCTTATTTATAATGACAATAAAAGAAACCGATAAAGATCTAAGATATGCCAATCTTAAAATCTATACTATTAAAGCAAAGCAAAGAAAAACAAAAACAAAAAAACTTCGATAAAAATAACATTAATGACTGGGCATGGTGATGCATGCCTACAATCCCAGGACTCCTGGAGGGTGAGGCAGGAAGGTCATAAATTCAAACCCAGCATGGGCACCTTGGTGACTCAGTGAGAACTGGTCTCAAAATAAAATAAAAAGGAGTAGGGGTGGGAGGCTGGGATATAGTTCAGTGTGAAGGTCCTGGGATCAATTCCCAGTACCCAAAACAAAACCAAAAACTCCAAACAAACAAGAAACAAAAACATCGATGGCATGAATCCAAAACATTTCACAATTGTATTCATTGGTTTCCTAACCAAAAGCTACCATCATATATCATGACCTGCCTGGTAAAAAGGGTGATAACTGTACTCATCTTAGGGAAAATCTGTTAGGGACAAGCTTTCATATGTTCAGGGTAAGTGGCTAAATTTACTTCATATGACCAATCTCCAAGAGTACAGATGGTCCTGAGTCAGTGTGGTGGGCAGGAGAAATGCACAAGTTTGCTGGGCACTCATTTTGGATAACATACCCTTCTGCATGGTTCTAGGAACATACTGGATACAGTAATAGGTGCTCTAAAAATGCTGACAAGACTACCGAAAATGGTGCGTTGCATTAGGTACATAGATATGCAAAGGAAACTGGAGAAGGTACTGCTAATCTTTAGTATGCAATTAAACAATCTGTATGACCTATTGCCAAAAGTATTACTATCAAAAGTCAAAGTCAAAGGAGTGTTTTACATCAAATTAAGTCTAATTATCTCACTAGCACATGCTTTTTTGGGATCTGTACTTTTTCCCCAAGTATTTCCATATCAATTGTAATGAATAATTTGGTGCATTTTCTTAGGAAAAATATGTAAATTACTGTATAATCACAATATTTCAGCAAACAAGATAAATGCAAGAATGATCACCTAAACATCTAATTAGTTTTTCTACATAGTCAGATTTATGCTAGAGACACTAATTGCACCTAACATTTTAATGAAGGCTTCAACACTGCATAAATAAGACTGACAAACTACAAACAATTTTCATTTATTTTCCCTTTTCCTTTGCTCAAAATCAATTTGCTTCTGTAAAAGTTGTACACACCTGTTAGGCAAGATAGGTTGATGGACTCAGTGCCCTGGGTTCAACTATCTCCATTTCTAAAGAGGACTACAGGAAGGTAACAATAGATGATGGTCTTTGGGGAAAGTAACACAGTCACATAAAAACACTTCAAAGTTTTAAACTTTCATTCTAATGGGATAACTGGCATTAAAATGTCAAAATAAAAATACTTTCATCCACTCAAGCCTTACATAAAATCAAGGTTAACAAAGGAGATTTATAAAAAACTAAAATTTTAGCAAATGTATGTTTCACAGCATTTCAAAAGGAATGGGTGTTAAATATTTGGCATGGTTATACTTTGTCCATATAGACACCAACCTGCTTGGTCAGGAGGGAGGTGTGCTGAAGTGCTGTGGTTCAGCATGTCTTCTTTTTGTTGCCTCACGGTAGTGAGGATAGTTGTTGCTTCATCTTCATCCTTGCTATTTCCTGAACAGCTGCCTTTATTGGAATAAATAGTTTCCATTCTATTACTACTTTTCATATTTATAAAAAGTAGCTTTTTAAAGAAAGTTATTCATTTGATATATTTTTGCACTTGATTCTTGAAAAGCAAGTGAGAAGTGATGATATAGGTTATACGTAGTCTTATTTTTTCAGCAGAATGTTTTAAGATGAACTCAGCTGCATTTTGTGGAAGTTTACCTTGAAATTCTTTGATACTTGGCACAGGGACATTTTAGGGTTACGTTTTATAATACATGATATGAAGAATTCCCTAATCCATATAATTTTTAAAGGGTCTTTTATTTTTTTCCTTGGGTTTCATATAAGATGAATTTTAAAAAAAATTATAATTCTTATTGAACAAATTTATTTAAATCAAGTTCTTTCAGCTCCTTAAGAAAATGGCATTATCATAGAATTAGTTTTCCTATTTACTCTTCTACAAAACTAACTTGAAACCTACCAGGCTGAATTTCAGTCAAGCCAGGAAACTTACAATTTTGCAAAATTGTTCTATCACATGTGTATATGATACCCTTTGGGCTGGATTCAGGATAGACCAACATACATATATACAAACTATATATATATATATATATATATATATATATATATGCCTCCAATCTAGTATTTAAAGGAATAACTGTATAAGTCACCGACATTTATCTAATGCTTAACTGGTTGCAGCATTTAAATTTTAACCCACATTATATTATATGGCAAAAAATTCAAATGGAGATACAGAAAATGTAACAAGCAATCTGAAAAGAGTCTAATTTAAAAAGAAGAGACCTAAGTTGAATCTGAAAAATTATAATAAAGTTCAATTTTATTAAAATTGTCAAAATCTGTCAAAATTTCCTCTACCACATCTAGGTCATTAAAAATAATAAAATAAAAAAACCCAGTAATTTACTCTTATTCAGTCTTTTAAAGTAAAAGTAGAAGTCCTTTATTTCTGTAGTGCTGCCTATTTAATCCAGCAAATCTCTATTTGGGCTTTAGAGCAATTCTTTTGCAGAAAACTTGATTTCCATAATCCCTGTAGAACAGACATTTATATTTTAAATGAATTGGTTCATAATTCTTTGAAATTTACAACCTGCAGAGAGATTCCATTGCCCTGAATAATATACAGATCTCCGATAATATTGAAATAGTGCCGTACCGCTGGGTGTCTCTGTCCTTTCTCGGCTGGTGCTTTTCAACTGAAATCTTCTTCTGTTATTATTCTTATCTGCTGAAGGTTCTTGAGGGGGATGTGGATGCATAATAGGCAGATTGGCTGGTACATTTTGATACCAAAGAACAAAAGCCAGAACAGAAAGTATTGTATTGCTTGAAATAACTTAGTAAATATAATTATCAATATAATGAGAATATTCATGTATCATTTTGATATAATGTGAATCTGTATCAAAAAAACTTGTTTCTTTATAGAAAACAGGTGTTTACTCCTATTGCAATATCAGGTTCATTTAATGCTTTCAAAATTACTGATAAATTTTATTCATGCCATTTATAGAGAGCTACAAATAATTTAATAGATGTTATCATGTAACACATTATAGTAAAAATATAAAAAATGACATTTGACAGCTAATACACAAAAGTTACTTCTTTTTTTAAAAGTGAACTTCAACAAGACTTTACAGAGTAGTGACCTGAAGAACTCTTTGAGAATTGAAGTCAGAGCTGGAGATGTCTTAGATATAATTTAATCTGTAGTAATTCTACTCACAGCAGCATTTAATACTTACTACATGTTGCATTTCTTGATGCAGCATGATACACTAACCTATGTCTTCTCACTGAGTCCGCTCTCAATGACTCTTTGAGACAGCCATTATTTGTTAGTATTACTAGTGCCAGAAGTGATGGTATCCCCACATTAAAGACAAGGAAACTGAGGCACAGAGAGCGTAAGAACAAGACCTGACTGGGCCAGATATGCTGGGACTACGTATCTATGTTGTTCGATTCCTTATGGCACATTTTACTTCATGGGTGAATAGTGTCTGAAATAGTCATCGTAAATTTCTAAGTCAAGTAAAATGAATTCAAATGTCCTCATTCAACTCATTAAAGTCAGACCAGTAAGGGTGTAAAAACAGAGAATTTTAAGTTGGGTTCTGGTCTCGATTCTTTCTAATGAATTCTGCAAATCACTTTTTCTCTTTGTTAGGCTTGAACTCTTCATCTAAAAAATGGAACATAAGTCTTTTCTTTACCCATAGAGGTCTTTTTCACATCAGTGACAGAAGATGAACATTTTAAAAATCAAAGAAATTCACTAAAAGATGAAAATAAACTAAGAAAATTTACATGTTCTCAAACTATAGACAACAGTAAGTTATTTCATTTCAGTATTATTTTTATAATGCAGAAATAAAAAATATGATAGCAACTTGAAATCATGTAGCAAATACAATGGTAAGTTACAGAAGATATACGTGTAAGAATTCCATTTCAGCATCTATCAACCTTTTCATTACTAAATGGTAATTCTCTGGGCTTAAGATACAGTCATGAATGTAACTTTTGATTTATCTTAACAAGAACATTTCTCATTATTTTTACTAGGCATCAATCTTTCTGCATGATTCTTACCATGAGTAGGTACAGTCTGCTTTACTTGGTGAATATTTTCTTTATTGCTTTGCTCCTCAGTCTCAGACATCAGTAAGGCTGACATTTCTGTACCGTGAACACACTTCTCTACTGTGGGCTGCTGGGAGGATCGGCTATTTTTGGACCCAACAGATCTTAGTGTCTATAAGGAAAATAAATTAGTCTGCACATTTAAAAATATAAATGTTACATTTATTTCCTATAGAATCCACATAGGAAAAAATATTTGAATAGAGAGAAAAAAAACACTAGAGAAAATGATGTTAAAAACAACAGAAAGGGAAATATTGCAATTAAAATGAAAGAAGAGAAATAATGTGAGCTAAAATATTAGAAAAGTTTCTGAGATGCATGAATTAAAATATGGTAAAGGATGCTTATTTACTACATTCTATCTTCAGTAGGTAGGAATTAGCTTAAGAATAATTGTATATGTCAGAATTTTACAGAAAGTCCGAAATAAAGAGCAGCATTTTAGAATTTGTTCAATGCATGGTATCTGGTCATGGTCTAATGCCTTTCTAGAAGGAGATGAAGAAATGTGCTTACACATATTTGCCTAAAACTCCCCACCCATCTCCATGGTTGGATAAACTCTTCAAACCCTGCTCCTACCTCAGTGGACAGCCTCAGGTTATTCCTTCTGCCACACAGTGGAGGTGGTCCAAGAACTTTGGATCCAAAGGCGATGTGACAAACATCTTGATTTTTACTGTTCCGTACAGTGCTTACTCCTCTGTTAATGAACTGATCTGTTTGTTAAAGGAAAATAGTAACTGTCTGTTAATGAGCATGATGCCAAATACCATTACATATGCTTGAAAGTCTAGGTGCTATTTGATGTAAGTAACTTCTTCGCTCATCAGGGTTTTTATTTTTTGAAGTAGGGTCTCAAGTAGACCAGGTTGGCTTTGAACTTGCAATTCTCCTGCCTCAGCCTCCCAAGCAGCTGGGGTTATAGACTTGTGTCACCAAACCCACTCCCTTTAACACTTACTAAGATGCAAGTAGTCTATTTTATATATATATTTGAGGCATGGGAGGGCTCATTATGACTAACAATGTCCCTCAAGTAATTTTTGTACTGTCATTTGAGAACCACTACTTCAAATATTTTTCTTCAGAAAAGAAATAAAAAAGGAGATGCTATAAAATTACATCTTACTTTCCCCAGTATCCCCAGGTGTGTGTGCCAAATCCTGCTTTTTCTGGACACAGTTAAATTACATCTCTGTGCCTTCCCTGAAGTTACACAGGCCTTGTGACTGACTTTGGGCTACTGGAATATGAGAAGTATAAGCTGTTTGCTGGCCTCTAATATCTCGTATCTAATCCCCTGTGTCTTCTCTTTCCTCACCTCTGGACAAGTAGCAGAAGATCCCATGGAGGACTTTCAGGCCTGCAGGGGAACGATTACATGAAAGTGGCTGGGTTCCTGAATGATCCCCAGGAGCTCACATTAGATTACTGTTATGATTTGTGAGGCTTGCTCTTGACCCCCTCCCTTCTTGCTGCTTTTGCTGTCTTCTGCTGCCACGAAGTGCTGCCCTCTGCCATGTGCCAGTCTGCCTTGGACCCAGCTGATTAGAGACTGAAATCTCCACAAACTGTGAACTAAATAAAACCTTTCCTTCTTAAAATTCAGTGTTGGGTATTTTGTCCCAGCAACAAGAGAAAAGTAACCTACACAGAATTTGGTACCAGTGGAGTAGGGTCATTTCTGTGACTATACCTGACCATGTGGTTCAAGAGCCTTTGGGAATGGCTTGTGGGAAAGAGTTTGGAAAGTTTTGAGATGTCACCTGAAGGACCAGACCTGGAACACCTTAGGTTGTTCTGTATGGGAGATTCTAGTCAGAGCTCAGAAGACCAGAAAATCAGTAAAAACCAGGCTCAAGAGGTTTCTGTTGGGAAGGACTGCATAGGTTGCTGGACTCCAGACAATGTGTTATGGCTTGGCAGAAAGTTTGTCTGCATTTTGCTCCTGTCCAGAGATTTTTGCCTAACATTGAGATTAAGGGCAGTGGACTAATTAATCTGGCACAAGAAATTTCAAGGCAGTTGAATGTTGAGGTGGTGACATGGCTATTGTTGGGGGTTTTCAGTCAGATTTATGTTGCGAATCAAGAGCAAAGAGCCCAGGAGAATGACATAAAATGTTGTGAGTTTGGCCAGAAAGAAAACTCCAGTAAAGCTGTGGAATGTAGAGATAGAACCAAGATCTTAATTGCTAAGAGTGAACAGAAAAATAGAAAAGAGAGCCTGGGGGCATCCTGGGAAGTAGTGGGTCTCCACCCTTCATAGCCTCAAAACTGCAGTGTGAAAGACTTTGCTTGAAGGAGAAAGCCACAGAGCACCATGTTCCAGAATGGTGGCAGCAATCACATGAGGTTCCAAAATGGCAGTGGGTGCACCAAGTTCTGGAATGGCAGCAGCATAGAGAATTTGCTCCTTGTATTTGGATTCAGAGTGCTCAGTGATTCAGACACTTGACCCCTACAGCCAAGAGAGAAGAAAGCCTGGCTACTACTCCAACTGGCAGCAGACCTCGGCATCATCCATGTGGCGCTGGTTTTAGTTGCATGTAGAATGTAAGAGTTCTGAGGTTAAAAAGGCTTCCATCCTGATTTTAGAAGGCCTGGGAGGCCAGGCAGTGAAGCCCTGAGAGGGCAAAATGTGAAGCTCTGAGTGTGAAGCCAAAGGTGCAGTGGAGACCCCAGAAGCTTGAAAAAGCTAGGAGTGTGGATCATCTAAGGAAATCTGCAAGGGAGCAAAGCCAGCCCAAGAGAGAAGCCATGACAGCTACAGCTACCAGAAGTGCTGTGGGGGTAGAGTCACTCAAGCCTTTTAGAGCTGGCAACCAGATTGCTTTAGACGCTAAAGGTGGAACTCAATGATTTCATGTTTGCCTTGCTGGACTTTGGACTTCCTTTGGTCCCATTCCTTTGTATCCCCATTTGTACCTTTTGGAATGGAATATCTTGTGCCATTGAATGTTGGAAATGTTTAACTATCTTTTCATTTGTACAGGGGCTCACGGTTAAAGAATTTACCTTAAATCTCAGAGGAGACTTTGAACTTGGATCTTTCAGCACTGCTGAAACTGTTAAGAATTTGGCAACTCTTGAAGATGGACTAAACATCTTTTGCATAAAGCATGTGCATGAGTCTTTGGGGGGCCAGGGACAGAATATTAAGAACTGAGTTTGGATGTCCCCCCAAAGCCTCATGCAGTCATGCAGGTGGGCTTCCAGTTTGTGAATGACTCACAGTCCAATGCTTGGATTATGGGTGTGCTACACCAAAGTGGGGGTGGCCTGTATACAATATAAGGGACAGAACAAATCTTTTCTCAATGCTCTTCCCTTTTGCCCCTTTTGCTCTTGTCACTTTGTTATCTTTTGCTACAGCCGCTATGAATGGTTGCCCTTCATTCCTGCCACCCTGCCTTGGAGCCAGCTGAGTATGGACTAAAACATCCACAAACTGTAAGCTAAATAAACCAATCCTTCCTTCATTTTGGGCATCAGGTATTTTGTCTCAGCAAAGACAGAAAAGTGACCATGATAATTACACTGGGGATTCTTTGTGACTATGGTCAGCCCCATGGATTAATAAATAGAGCAGCTAAGGGTGAGGGACCTTCACTCAAAATCCCACTACCACTTGGAAATCTGCTGTGTCGCACCTGCAACACAGGACCAACCTGAATATAGGACTATGGCCTTAGGGAAGCCCACATTGCCGCCAAGTTTGGACATGCATGAGCTCCTGCCTACTTCCCACCTGACCTCCCATTTGAAGTTACTCCTACAGCCAGCTGGTTGGTTTGACTAGTCACTGATGTAAAGTATAATTCTACATGGGACAGAATTTGAAAGCACTCCTATGTAGGAACTTAGGAAAAGGCACACAGGTTTGAAATGTGCCGTGCTTGGGAAACTGCAGATATTTAGGTCTGAATGGAGGTAATGTGTGTGAATGTACTGATAGCTTTCTGAGGGATCTATTTTTGTGCTTGTGCTAATAATGAAGTTGAAGATGTGGGCAGGAGTTAGACAGCTGAATTGAGTGAAAATAGTTTTTGACAGTCTAAGGTGGTGCCAGTTTTCTTCAAATTCCTGAAGCCCTGTTAGGTAGAAGAGAGATCTCCCTTGTCTAAAAGACAGTATCAGGACTCACCGTTGAATTTATTTCAGGAAACTTTTAGTCCAAATAAGGAACATCTTTCTCTAATTAATGTATATCTGGTTGTTAAGGTGGTGATCTTTTTGACATGTTGAAGGTGTTCAGGCAGAAGTTGGGACAGTTATTCTAGATACTGTCAGGCAGATCCAGACCTCAGACGACTCCCTAATTTATACCTCTGCCCTGTCCTTGTTCTGAGCACCACTGCTTATATCCAGTTGCCTTCTTAACTAGCTACTCTTGAATGGCTCAGACTCTGCAACTGGAAACCTGGCCCAATGAATGAGTCATCACAACGTTGCTGTCAGCTTGACACCTCCTCCATCCTCCCCATATTCACTGCATGTCTGCTTCTTCCTGTGTCTTCTACCAGTTTCAACATCTAAGTGACCATCCTCCCTCTCCCAGAAGGCCACAAAGCTCTTCCCAAGTGTTTTATGTTCACTCTTCTGCCCTGTCCTATCCTTCCTTTAAAACATAGCTGGAGAGGTCTAATACAAACTTAATTCTAGCTGAATCATTTCCCTTCCTTCACTTTATGCTCTCAGTGACTAACTGCTCTTACGATTAAGGAGAATGCCCTTTACCTTACCTGTATAAACCTTTCTGACATATCTTCGTATCTTACTCCCCTCATCTTCTCCTTTCATCCCCTCTTTGATGTTTTTGCATCTTCTTTGTCTAAATTCAAATTTCTCCCAACAGATTAGCCTTTTAAATTCTTTTGGCTGCAGAAGCATCTCTGTATGCTGTCCCATGGCCAAAAGCTCTTCCCGTCTCTTTCAGAGTGTCTCAGCTTGACAATCACTTCCTCAAACATGTCCTCCTGGACCTTCCTCACTAGAGAAAGTTCCCCAATATAGGAAATTCCCTAATCTTTTCCTCTCAGAACTTATCAGCAGTGCACTTTTACCTGTGACTATGGGATGCTGTGATTAATGTGTACTGCAGTAGATATAAACTTAGTGGCTTATTGTCACCCAGAAATGCCAAAACCTAGCCCACAGTTTGACATGGAGTGGGCACACATTAGATTCTTGATGAGCGAAATGAATGAATCTTTAAGTGAAAAGGGTCAGAAGGGAAGTTGGATTAAATAACTGAAGTATTTTTAACTATGATAAGAATTTCATTTTAAGAAAAACCTACCTGTGAGTTTTAAGTATAAATTAAGAAAGAAGACTGGACAGGCCTGGGAAACTCTAGGATGCGGGGCTAGGGGTCAACAGTCTGTCTGAAGAGCAGACTCTCAACGGTACCAGCACACTGGCACCACAATCAGATGTTATTCAGGTTACAACTGAAATGTGCTAGTGTTACCAAACAGAGCTGGCTGTGTGTGCAGTTATATTTTCATAGCCATTTATAAAGATCTATTTGAATAAATTTTTTTAGTTTCTCAAGATTAATAGAAAAAAATGATGATCAAATTGTAGACCACATGGCAAAATCTTTGATAGACATCATTTTATTTTTTGTGATCAAGCAGAACAAATTCTAGATTATTTATTTTATTCCATCATGTAGATTTTCCATGAAAGAAATGACTACTGAGGGTACAGAAGTGTTGTATGGGAAACAGCATTGGTCTAGAGGACAATTCTGTACCAGCACCGAACCATCCCCCACTTGTAATTCTGGAAATTACTCAGCTATGAACTTTTTTGCTCAAATATTTTAGAAGGACAATTTTCTCTCCTTGATCATTTTGCACATTCTTAATCTGAATGCAGATTCCTCCCAATTAACTGAAATTCTTCTGAGTAAAAGACCATTTATCTGGTCCTTTGCGTACTCCCGTGTACTGAGCCCAGCTTAGCACATGGTAGGTGATGGTAAAAATTTCACCCAAATTATGGATACTATGCAAGATTAAAAAGAAGAGTTTAAGGGGAGGGAGAATTTTAGCAATCATACTGACACAGTTCCAACTATAATTTCAAAAAAATGAATATACTGAATGGTCATAGTTATAATAAAATAACTTCCAAATATCTTTAACTTATTAGAGGATTCTCTTGCTTAGCAATGAACACCTAATGACTATTAAAGATATATCTAAATCTGATACTTATAATGCTCTAAATCACAGAAAATTAGATGTTATTCTGCATAAGTTATTTAGTATGTACAAGAGGCTCCACTAGGATTTCTTTAAAGAGTAATCTACCAAAGCAGATTTAAATTTAAATCTATTTTTTAAAAAATTTATAATTTTTACCCCTCTGCAAAACAGAGCATACTAATACTTCACTATTTAGGATTTTTTAAATTAACAGCCTTCATTAAGCTTATTATTACAATTAATACATCAAGTTTTTAAACCTGGTTCATTTTGATAATTGTTTAGAATCATATTAATTGTCATAATTATCTCTATAAACACATATGATTCCATGTATAAGAATAGGGTCCTAATTAAAACTTGGGACAAAATTTCCATTATGAGAAGAATCTTAAAAGAAAACTACTAGCAGAAATTCATGCCTTTTGAATTCTAAAAGGAGCTCTTTTAAGAGTTGATATCAATATGCATAAAATAAGTTTAAACATCAAGATTAGATTAAAGTCATGCTGTAGGCATTTAATTTCCTTGAGTTGTGGAAAATGAACTTGGTGTAGGTCAGAGATGTTACCATTAATTATTTCACTCTTTTACTGAGGGGAACATGACTTTGTAGTTAAATTATAAAACCTGAGGGTCTACTCTCTAATTGTCTTTTAAAAAATAAACATTCATTTTGGTCTCATGATACAATGTTCTAATTATTATAGTCATTTAAGTATGAAGGGTTTCCAAAGCCTAACCAGAAAAATCTTCTGAATTTTCAACTCTAATCACTCAGGGATCATACTCAACTCTTACATCTAACATCTAACAATCAAATCAGAAATAAAGTTGGCACCAAAGTTCAGTCTTTGAATTGGATTAATTTTTATTTTAGTGTATGTGTGTTACAAAGAATGCAAAAAATAAGAAAAGGCTGATCGACCATGATGTTACTATTTTAGACAAGGTACTTACCCACTCTAAGCCTCATGTTCTTCATCTGTAAGATTGGGATAATAATGGTATTTAAGCTGTGACACTTTTTATGTGAAAAAATTGATGTAACATAGTAAATGCTCCCTAGCGGAACACTTAGTGGGGACTAAATGCTTAGTAAATAAGTTATTAATTCCATCTATCCTAAGTAGTATCTAACAGCTTACAAAGCTGTTCAGTCATTTGCTCCTCTGTTCACCCATTCTCTCAGCAGTGCCTGGGCATTTAGTCTGGGCAGGCACTGGGTGAGACAGGGAATAAGGAGCACAGCCACCTCCTCCAGACTGCTCACAGTCTCATCGGGGAGACAGATGTTAAAGCGAGTCATTAACAACCACATGATTACAATTGTGCTAAGAGGTATGAAGAAAAATTCCAAAAGGTGGTATGTGTGTTTGACAGGGGCTTGGTGTATAATCCTGGGTCTGGGAAATAATGTTCAATTTGAGACCTAAATGATAAAGGATACCATGGTGCATGGCAGATCTTTATGTAATTTCCAGTACCCTGTGTGTGGTATTATAACTATCTCTGCAGAGGAAGCAACTGAAGCCCACCAGAACTGCCCACGCTTAGAGCATGGGTTCAGAAACCAAGTGCCCCTGGTCTCTCTGTGCCTCCCTCTTGTCACACCTGATACTGCCTGCAGTGGTCCTGAGGGTGTTGCAAGGGATTCTTCTCACATCCAATACCATTTTCTATGCAATCTGCCAAGCCCACCTAACTAAAAACTTCTGTTTTGCTAGATGAAAAACGGGTCTATTGATGACTATACAGGTAAGCACAAAAATCTTCACGAACACGATAATTAAGCGCATGTGATAAGGACAAGTAGGGCTTATGCAGAATCAAAAACAGAACATAATACCAGTTTAATATACTTTTCCAGCAGGAAGAGAAGACAGGGGTCGAGGCTCTAGGGCAGGAAGGTAACATAACAAGAAGGCACAGGTGGAATGCGGGGAACTGTGGCTAACTGTAGAGCACATGCCAGATAGATGCAAAGAGCTTTAATTAAAATTTTGTTTTAGACCTGTTAGAAGACTATCAGCCTGTAAACCCTGAAAGCACAATGAAAAGCAGACAGGTAAATGATTAAAGCAGTAAAGGCCCTGATTACAATCAGTCTCCAACTTTTGCAAATAATTAAAACAAGTACTTAGCCTTGTCTTATTAATAAAAAGTTTGACATTTTTGAAAAGCAATAAAATAATATTAAAAGCTAAAATTAGAATATCTCTTTCTATGCTGAATGGAGTAGGACCTTAGTACAAAAATATCACTTGTGTAAAGTTGGAATATGTTGACAAGAAAAAAAGTAGTAATGTACAGGATATTACTTTTCTTTAGAAACTCTTAATTTATATATAAAAAAAGCCTAATTTTTGTTCCTTACTCTTAATGAGCAAAGACATCTTTTTAAAAGGGAAATGATTTTATTAACTCAATGACATTTTCCATTTTGCATAATAGACATAACTTATTTACAGGTCTTGGTAGGCAATTTTCATCATTTGGGCTTGGCATCTTCCTATAAATTGAGCAGGCTTACTGGAAAGATGCTGCTTGAACCACTACTGAGAAACTGCTTAAAGGGAGCCAGTAATTAATAATGATCTCTGAAACAAGACAGCCTGGTCACACCACAGCTCTACCCACTCACTAATTCTTGGTCTTAGAGTCTCAGTTCCATTATCTACCGACTGGTGATCATAGTGTGAAAGGATTAAATGGGATAGCTATGTAAATGGTTTAGTGTTTGGAACACAGTAAAAAAGTACTGTTAGCTTTGATGATGACAATAATGATTGGTTGCTAAATATCCTTATCTGTTCAAGTAAACATTCACTTTCTATGCAAATTTATAAAGTCATTTAACTAAAAAGCATGCAAAGGACTCCTATAGTTTTGAGGATCAAATTCCAGTTGGGGAGAGAGTAATAAGCAAATAAGTAAAGAAGAAAATGCAGGTAGTGATATACGTCATGCTGAAAGTAAAAACACAATAATGTGACTAGAAGAATGTCTTGAGGGTTACTGCAGATAACTGATGACTATAGACACAAATTTGCCACTACTAAAAATATATGTGGAAATACACAATCCAATTAAAATATTTTACAATTCATAGATTTTATTTTGCCAATAATTTTGTTTTTCTCATTATATATTTTAAATAAAAATACTGATATTAAGTAGAGTAATATTTTAATTTTATAGCAACTTAAGGTTTTTCAAAATACAGAAAATATGAAAGCAGAAATGTCCAATAATTGCTCTAACATATTGACATAAGTACTAAACATAATTAGAAAGTTAAAATTCTCTAGTAGAGAAAGATATGAGACCTTCCTGCACCTGTGTCCTCCTCATTTTCAAAGGTAATCATTTAAGTCTTTTGTGTTTCTGTATGTATACATCCTACACGGACAACTACCTTTTTTATTCATATCAGTGAAATCACAGTGAAACAGCATTAGGGTTCCACTTTTCACTGCCTCACATGGTTTGAGACCTTTCTAGACCATCATTGATAGAGCAGGTCAGTCTGCACAGCTGCATTGTATCTTATTGTATGAACTGCATCAATTGCTTAATGTATGCAAATAGTTAATCTCTAGGTTTTGTTATTATAAGCAATGTGGTCACAAATATCTAAAGGAGAAACGTAAAGTTGGTACAAGTCAATTCTACTAGATTAATGCTATTACCACACTGATAAAGTATATTTTTCATATTTAATGTTATTTTATTAAAGTTTTTAAATGTTGGTAAAAACTTCACAGAATATTAAAATTCACTGTATGAATGGTTTGTAACATCTTTGGTATAACATACTTCACATACACTGATCAAAGGCTAAATTCCTTACACATTTGACATTTTTTAAATGAAGGAATGTGATCATTCCTTTTTATTGAAGATGTGGAAAGAGGATACAAAATCCAAATGTAAAAGATCACTTGAGTTTATTTTGAATTATTATCTGACATTGGAAGTAAAAGTTGTAGTATTTCTTTAACCAGTAATCAAACCAAAGCAAGTTTAACCAAAAGTTGGAGTTTAGAAAAGAAGAAATTAGAGTACCTTAGCTTTTCTAACTCAGAATCAAAATTCTTTTCCTTTTAGGTTCATCTGCTTTGGAGTATACTGTGTTACTTAATTTTAATCTTGCTTTCATAATGTGAAACACAAAGAAGAAATTCTAATATGGATTTTACTTATCCCAAAGATAATTATCTGATTATTTTATGTTTTTTGGCTAGATGTGTTAATTTACCCATTTGCAATTGTGCTAGGAGGTAGAGCTATCAGTCTTATTTAAAAAAGGAGTGAAAATCTAATAAGACAGTTGCTATAGAAAGAAGTGCACTAGGGAAAACTGCCTTCTAATTTTTAAGTAAATTGCTAGTTTTGATTTGTGCTTAGTGGACCACTGCATCTTGTCATTAGTGGCTGAATGCTCAACTTCAATAACCAGACCTGCTTCTCTGGTTCAATTAAACTGGGGTCCCATTAATGAAAATAAGATCGTCAGGTTCCACAGTCATCTGTAGACTAACGATCATTAGCTAATATGCACTGGGAACTGAAAGCCAACAGTGGGAATGTGCAGCTTTTTGGAAACACAGTTATTTTTTAGTTTCATTAAAAGCTCTTGATCAAACTATGACTTTCAAAAAATGTACCCCAAAACAGCTATGTTTCAAGGTTTCTTTTTTGCCTGGTGTGAAAATGCTAGAAAGTACCGACAGGCAAAGGCTATGCCTTTCTCGAGAAGTCTCATAGGGATCTCTCAATATGTGCATTTATAATAAAACATCACAATTTACATGAGTACTATACAGTCAATTATAAGAGCACACATTTATTTTCTCATGCAATTCAAATTTCATCCTGGGAAGTCTACTTTTTAGATACAAAAATAAGTAGTTCAAATAAAGAAGTATCTCCTGGCTTTTTCCACATTAAAAAATCTGTTCTTGGGCATATTTATTAGTTACTCTTTATAAATGATTTACTGAGAAAAATAATTATTATTATATTCACTTATAGTAAGCTTCAAAGTCTATGAATATCATTAGGAGAAACTGAAAAGTATTTGTAGAAAGAGAACCAGAAGTGCAATGTATGTTAATGTAATCATAGCTGTCATATATGTGCAAGGAGACTGACCTAATAAGAACAACCATAAACCCTATGGTTACAAATGAATGCAAATATAGGGCAGAAGGAATATGTTATTAGATGCAAGTATTATGTATATATGACTCAACTGTACTGTTATGATGCAGTGATGGCCTATTTATAGAATTTTCAAAATATATATTAATATCCCCCTCTGAAGTTAGGTTCAAATGTGCCCAATGAAAAAGCTGAATTAATGATGAAATTAATATATTTGAATTCTCCTTTAATCTCATACATTTTAAGAATCTTTGAACTTTAATTTTAAAAAGTTAAAATATCTGTATCCAGAGTTACATTTTCATTTAAAAATATACAGTAATAGGAGAAAAAAAGAGCATTTATAATCACAAAGTTATATGCTATAGTTCAGTTATTTGTTATTGAAAGTTATCACAGCACATGAGTTACAGATAAAGTATTTGTTATTGAAAATATTCTTAACTAATTTCATTCTGTGGCAAATTTTTCTTAAGATTGAATCGTGACCCAAACTATCTACAGTGGATACATGGATAGTGAGATGATTTTCATCTTTTATGTATTTTCTAAATGCTCTTTAATGACCATGGATTGTATATAACCTTTTTCTCTCTCTTATTATATATAATATACATAATATATATAATTATACTCAAATTCTTATTATTTTCCCTCTTTGCTATCAAAGTTGATAATTGTGAGGAGGGTGATGGGCATATGAGGTTCATTCATATATTCATATATTCTACTCTTGTTCATTCATATATTCTACTCTTCTGTAACTTCACAAAAGTCACAATAAAGAGATAAAATATGCTTATACACAGTCTTCTTCCAGAGTTTATACTTAAGAAATTACAAAATAGGTTCCATTCTCTAGGAACATACAACCTCGGGTAGTAGTGGTGAACCTAAGGCACATGTTATTTTTCTTTTAAGATAAAAGATGTTAATGTATGAGTTCTTTTCTAAACTAAAACTTCAGTATTTAAATTTAATTGCAGTGTTGCACTTTGTGATAAATAAATGGGTTTTAGGTTGTAGTTTTGGCACTCATCTCTAAAAGTTTGCCATCACTGACCTAAAACATGTAATGCCAATGAAGATGGAAAATATCCTAAGGATAAACATGGGATAAATACAGAGAGTAAAATGAGAGCATTCTTGAAACTTTCATCAAGATCATCTCCTTTCTCTTAATTCTAGTTTGACCCTCCTCAAACTCTGACCACTCTCTCATCCCTGTCTGTTTTATCTGAGATTCCACAGGTCCTGCTTGCTTTGTCCCTGCAGTTTCAGGTCTACTGTTTTCCTCTTTCACAGCCACTGCCAGTTGGGGCTAGACTGCTGTAAAGACATGCAGCAATCCCTGGTCTCACTTGATTTCAAAGTTCACCTTGAATTCTGTTGTAAAATTCAACTTAAAAGAGAAGCTACCATCCTCTATTTTAGGAATATAAGGTATACTTCAATCATAACTCCCACCTCTCTGACTGTGGACTGAATCTAGGTCCTTCAAACTGAGCTACATTCATTCCCAGGCCCCAAACCTTTTTAATTTGAGACAGCATCTTGCTAAATTGGCCAGGCTAGTTTTGAACTTGCAATCCTCCTGCCTCAGTCCCCAGAATGTTGAGATTATGGGTGTGTACCACCATGCCTGGCTTCCAATCATAATCTAAACAGTGCTTTTCTGTCCATACATGTCATTCGCTTTAGGAATTCCATGGAAACCTATCCATACATTTTACTGTCTCCTTGTTTTTGTTCACTTTTCTTTTTTT
>RJWT010006866.1:0-28442 GCA_004365215.1 Cuniculus paca | reverse complement strand
TTTGCAGCACAGGATATAGAACTCATGACCTTGTGCTTGCCAGGCAGGTGCTTAGGCCAGTGAGCTAAATCCCCAGCCCTTTCCTTTTTGAGACAGGGTCTCACTATGCCGTTCAGACTGGCCTTGAGCTCACTTTGTAGCCCAGGCTGGTCTCGAACTTGCAACAATCCACCTGTCTCAGCCTCCCAAGTGCTGGGATTACAGGCATGAACCACTAGGCCCGGTTTTCAGTGGCTACTATTTTCAAAAATTTCACTATCAAAAAAAAGGTGGCTATAAACTAACATCAAAGTGCTCCATAAATATAGAACTCACTACAGAAACAGTTCCCATAGAAATAACAAGAGTGAAGAGTTTTCAGTGATAAACAGTAAACTACCAGAACAGCTACCTTGTAGGAGGATATTTAATGACATTATGCAGCCGTAATCACTGCCATTTTCAGAAATGTCAGTTTACTAATTTCATGCAATTAGAGGGAATGTACTTCTGCCAAATCTTTGATAATTAATGTTATCCAGCTCAAAAAAGACACATTTCCTTTCATTTGGAGTACAGTTACTGCTCATATCTCATTATTACTTCTTGGACCCTGTGTGTGTGTGTGTGTGTGTGTGTGTGTGTGTGTGTGTGTATGTGCGTCCAGAGTCTTAATATCCAGGCATACTTATTTTATACATTGGTGAAATTAAATTTTAGATACTTTCTTAACATTCGCTCAAGAGCAAACTGCAAATAAAATTTCGGATATGGAGGGAAAGAATGTATCTGGGCAGGTAACTTTTTTTTTTCTTTTTTGTCTTTTTGAGATAAGATCTCATTATGCAGTTCAGGCTGGCCTTGAGCTCACTTTGTAATCCAGGCTGGGCTCAAACTGAACAACGATCCTCCTGCCTCTACCTCCCTAGTGGTAAGATTACAAGCATGCGCCACCAAGCCGGGCTTGGGCAGGTAACAATTTTACTTATGTTTTTATCCTAGAATTTTGTAAGAACAGACACTACTTACACACATTTTATTTCTGAAGATTTATTATAAAAATACCATCTTCAGTCTTGTGATTTTTGCAGTTCAGGTCTTGGAGAAATATTTCAATGATTAAAATGATAATCATATAACTTTCTCTGAATAATAATAAATTCATGTCCCTTTGGGAGATTTCACATATTGATGCTACATTATTAATAATTTAGATGACTTTAGAGATTATTTTAAAAATTAAACATGTTATTTTATTCAACTTCACAACAATTCACTGTGGCAGGTACAGCAGTGTGATAATTTCTTTTCTCTGGATGACATTTAGTAAAAGCTTAGTGACGTGAACAAGCTCATCTAGTGAGGAGTGCCAAAATGTGGCTAGAAAATAGCTTCCCTGGTTTCCAACATGATTTTGGTTTCTGTTGAACTTGTCTGTATCTCCAATAAGAACTGTTCTGACATCAGATCCAATCACATGCTATCCATTGAAAGACAGGGAAAAAGCATTAGGTAATTGATTAACATCTTAAGACTGCAGAAAGAGTAAAACATGCAAATTATCCCAAGTATGAATTGTTAGAATGTCACAAAGAGAAGGACCCTTAAGTACAAGCTAGGGTATAGTTTTCAAATCCTGCAGATGCCATAAAAACATTTTTTTATCAGAATATATATAAATATATATAGAATAAAAAGACAATGTGTTTAGTTTTAACATAAAGTGACACTTTTCAGAGATACGTATGCCTTTGTTTCCTTTCCTGCTTTTAATACACCTTCTTTATAATTATGATAGTAGATAGCAAGTTGTTACTTTGCCAGGCTTGGTTTTGAGCTTTTCAAGAAACTAACTTGTTCAACATTCGAAATATTTATTTTTTCCTGAAATCAGGAAACTTCAAAGTTAGCTTTCTTTCAATCGGCAGTTAACTTTCTTTCTTCCAGATAATGAAGCAAAAATGCAAATAAATTAAATGGATAATTCAAGGTACCTCATAGTTAAAGTAGATCAAGAACGAAGCTATACTGAGTTCTCAGGCCAGAAGTGGCCAGTGCACCATTTATACATGTGACCACTGCGTACATTTTTAAAAATGTTTATCTACATCTGTCTTTTGAACATACTCTGCTCATACTTAGCCATTCATCTTTCTTCATACAATGGACATTTCGTGGAAAATCTGTCCTTTTTTCCTATTGCCCCTCTAACAGGCCCTTAAAATTTAACTAACATCCCCCTCTATAAATATTCATTCCTGACACTTCAGAAATCTTTATGGATTGTAGGCTAAGTATACTAACTATATACTGTCTTGTTTTTTAGGTTTTGTTTCTACAGTTACTGGATAGGCAGAGACAAATGGTTATTTTCCATCAGTATTTTTCGGACTCCTTTGCACACGGATTTGTCTTTCTGAATGATTAAAGATCAGGCCATCCTGCTGTCTTACTGCAGAATGTTCATAGTATGGCTCTGAGATCCTTTCTGCCATGTACTGAAATAACATCTCTCTATATTATGCTTTCATTGGAATTTCTCCCCTCTCAGAAGTGCAGTGGTACCTTGGTTTGCCAACTTAATTCGTTCCATGGTTGCGGGGAAGATGGCCACACATGTGTTCCTCGCTCAGTGCCCAATTCTCCAACAGAAGCAAAATTTTGCCAAATGCTTGTTAGCTAACAAAATTGTTCGCAAAGAGACGCGTTCATGAACCGAGCCATTACTGTAGTAGGGTAAAAGTGACTACCCTGATGATGTTTTCTAATTCTAAATTTTTAAATGAGTTCTACCATCAGATATGCCATTATCATTATGGACATTTGAAACTGTCCTCACTTTCATCTTCACCTTTGACATATTTTTGAAACACCTTCTGCCATTTGGTATCTGAAGAAGACTGCTTTATCTGTCCTACATGGTGACAGATTCAGAGTAACAATTTATTTTCATGGTACATATTTATCTTAGGGAAGGATCACATAGATACCACTGGTTGAACAAAATAAATTTTCATTCATGGATTTGTATTATCAAAAACAATCACTGAGTCAAAAGAGCGTGCTAACATTCACTAACGAGATGGATTCATGAAAAAATCTCATTTTTTTTTCAACAAATAAATTCCAATGGAAAATGAAGAGGTGTTAGTGAAACTGCAGTCTGAAACAAACTGAAGACCTATTTTTTAAAAATGCAAAGTAGACCGGGCCTAGTGGCCCACGCCTGTAATCCCAGCACTTGGGAGATTGAGACATGAGGATCGTTGCAAGCTTGAAACCATCCTGGGCTACAAAGTGAGCTCAAGGCCAGCCTGAATGGCATAGTGAGACACTGTTCCAAAATGACAAGGGCCAGGGGATTTTACTCAGTGGCCTAAGCACCTGCCTGGCAAGCGCAAGGTCATGAATTTGGTCCCCGGTGCCGCAAAAAAAATGCAATGTAGGGTTAGGTTGTAGGGTATTTGATTAGTATGCCCAAGGCTCTAGATTGAGTCCCTACACTCTCACTCTGCCAAGAAAAGCAAGGATATGAACTGCTTTGGATCTTGATTCACATAAACACACTGTAAAATAAACATTAATAATATTTAGAAATGATTAAGGTTGTGTCCATGAAGTGACTGATTCTAAGAAATTACTGTTAAAGTTTGAACTAGTCATGATTGTTTTATTTAAGAATTTTATTCTTTCAGAAAAGATTCTCATGCATGGTTGGATAAAATAGTATTAACAGGAATTTGTTTCAAAATGATATGGAAGAAGAGATGCAGTTGGGGACATATAGGAAAATCAGCCCATTAACTGATACTTGTCGAAGCTCTGTACTGGGTGCACAAAAGACTCATATTATTTTGTAAAAATCCCATATTTTTAATATTTTTGTAACTTCTTTTTATTAGTTTATTATATCACTAGATATTGTTTCCTCCTTTGATCCTTGATATCACAAAACAGTTGCTTAAGCTCTTTGTGCTTCCATTTTCTTGTCTTTTATAGAATTTTTGGAAGAATTAATAAGCTCTACCATGAGTTAATCATCTGCTGTACTGCAAAGGAGGATCCGAATGACCACTACCTATGATTATTATCAGTAAGGGAAAGAAAGTGTGCAGCTCTTATTATGCTACTCATTATTATGACAAACACAGATATTTCATCTAAGGACCTTAGCCTTGGGTTGTTTGTTTATTTTTGTCACTCATTTCCTGGTATCTCACTGATTTATTGCACTTATCATTGTTTCACCAAGTACAAGGCCTTCAGAGTACATGTCTATAGCGCTCTACCTTTGGATAAGACATCTTCAGTTTAATTAGCACGTGCTTCCCAAGAAGTTCATAGGCCCCCCAAGAAAGCTGTATCTCATCGTCTGAAAATACTGAGCATGAAGTAAATGGAGATACGTGAGATTATTTTTGATGATTGAGCAATATTTATTGGAACATCAAAGAGTATAAAGCTAGGTGATATTGTATGGAAACAGCTATTCTACCATGTTTTTTCTTTTTTTTTGGCTGTTCAAATAAATGTAACAAATGCTTTTTTTAGCTATATATGTGTGTGTTAACTCTGTAATTTTAATCTAATGTTGTCTATTGACAATATAGAGTTTTATGTTATACATAAAACAATATGGAAAAGACAGAAAGCATTTTAAAATTAATAAAACAACCAGCCAGGTAAAATTTGCTTTAAACAAGATGTTCTATAATGTAAACAAAGTCTTTAAAGTCACTGAGATAGAACATGTTGTTTTTAGTATTGTAAGCAAATTTAGCTCTCAAATAAGCTTATGATTTATCTAACTTCTTGAGAAATGTGTATTTTTTAAAAAAATAGCCTTCATAAAGATATGCAATATCTGTGGGCAATCTTCATGTAATCTGTAGTTTATGCTCATACCACTTACTAGAAACACATAAAAATCTAAATAAATGTGTGGATAATTGTATTATCCAAAGATGGAAAAAAACTATATTTCTTACTTTCCATTCTCTTCTACTATAAGAATTCATCTCAGTTCCCTCAAGAAGTAGACTGGATTCCCCTCCCTTCCCATCTAATCTGGGTTGGGCTTTTCTGATGCCTCTGTGAGCCAGTGGAATATAGTAGAACCAAAAGATCATGGTATTTGCAGTCAGAAAAGGCAGCACAGCTGCTGCCTGGTTCTTCTGTGATGCTATCTCTGGGGATACTAGAAGCCTGGAAGAAATATATCTCCACTGAGACCACATCTGGAAAGGCCACCTGAGTCCAAGCTAACTCTCCCTTGACGCTGATCTCAAATATCTGATTGCACTTGCAGGAGACCTCAAGTGACAAAGCTCTTTTAAGCCTTTGCCAAATTGCTGGAACTTCAGGTTGTAAGCAAAATAAAGCTATATCTTTAAGCCACCATGCTTTGGGTGAATACTTATTCAGTGACGGTAATGGGAAGAGAAGGATGGCTTAAATTATTTTTTTTCAATAAGTAGCTTTTAATAGAGTGGTAAATTTTTCATTAAAACATTTCTCAGGGTAGTTAAAATTATTTATTTGCTCTACCAAATCTTTCTGAAGGTGCTTTACCTTCTTTAAAATCTGATTATATGTCAAATCAGAAAAAAAAAAAAAAACCTCTACTTACCACATTCTTAGAAAAAGGACTAGGAAGACATACATTCCTTTCCCCCTTCTGGTTATCTCATTGATAAATAGCATTGTTCTGCTTGTAAATGTCAGAACTCTGGTAAACAGCATGTTAGACAAAGATCAGACTGCCCTAAGACATTCTGCCTTTTTTTTTCCTGCCATGTGGTAGGAGCCCAACTCCAAGATTTATTCTTCTTGATATCCAAAAATTTATTTTTTACAATTCTGTCTTCGACTTACTAACTAGGACAAGAGTAATGCACTTATGTCATTTTTTGGCAAGTCACCAAAATGACATTTAGAATCCCTAGCCTCAAACAAAATCTTTTTACTCCAGAAAGGCGTGGTTTCCCTCTTTCCCTTTTAAAAAAGGCAATTACCCTGTAATATCAGTGAGACATGGGTTAAAATAGAAAATTTCCCAATTTCCTTCTGTTTTCTTTCCAAACAAATTCAAGGAGGGTTTAAATTTCCTAGGTTTTGTCACCTTGAAAAGGAAGAATCAGGATTACTGTAGCTGTATGACTTCTAATTCCCAGTCAGTCAGGTTCCCCTGTTTCTATGTTGGTAGCATCAAAAATATATGTATCAATGCAAGGAACCATGCATATGCTTATTTATTGATTCATTAAATATTTACTGATTTTTAAGAACCCACAAAGTATAAGGCATTTGACTGAGTTGAAGGTAAGCAAAGATAAATTGTTACCTCACTAGCATTCTGGAAGAGATAGCAGGTAAACAATAACAGTTTAAACAGGTAATGAAAGTTGGCTGTGCTGGCTCATTCCTGTAATTCCAGCACTCTGGGAGACTGGGGCAGGTAGACAGCAAGTTTGAGTCCAGCACAGATCACTGATTTAGCAAGACTGTTTCTCAAAAAACTAAAACTAAAAAAAAAATCACTGGGGATGTAGCTCAGTGTACAGTCTCTGGATTCAACCCTCAGGACCAAATTAAAAAGAAAAAGAGCTAATTGAAAGATGTTACATAATTATTCTCATATATGTGTAATTATTACAGAATCATCAAGGTAAATGTTTATAGTGAAAGTAAAGAAGGAAGTGGAAATTGGAGAAACTTTCTCAAACCTGTCTACAGACTACATCAAGGGTCAGTAAATCTTCCGTTACAATGCAGTTACTAAAGAATATATCACCAACTGGTTTGTTTAATGTATCCTTATGTTGTTTTTTGTTTTTTAAGAAATACATAATCTTCATGCTATTCTTTAAAGAAGAATAGTTAAAATAAAAGGGTCTCATGGCTTTCCTCTTTTACCCACAGAATTACTATTCTAGCTAATCCAGTTCCATCTTGTCCCCTGGAGTCAGAATGTTCTTCCAAAGGGGAAAGCATTCCAGCTGCAAGCTCACAAAACGCCTTGATCCCACACAGCTGCCTCCCTTTCCCTCCTGGGGCCAAGAAAAAGAGCAGAGAGGGATTTGTCAGCTCTCTGTGAGCTCAAAGAGACAGGCGCTTCCTTTGTCCTTCAGTGATTTCGTCTTTAACCACTTGAGTAAGCGGTCAAGCGTACCTGATCATTTGAGCATATCTCTTGCCTTATATGAAGGCTGCCCAGACTCCGCAGGTCACAACGTGGGCAACCCATGGGCCATGCTCTGTGTCCAGCCTCCAGACTTGTAGCAAATTTTTAAAAAACCCATTTGATGCATTGAATAAGTGACACCTCACATCCTTGCTGCTGTAGAACTTGAAGTAAACTACAAAGGTAACTGAGCTTCTAGCACTCTGTCTGCCCCTCTGCAAAGTAGCCCTGATTTATTTTTCTGGATTGACTTCATAGGACAGAGCTAATGGGTCAGTTACCTCCTATACAAGTTTCCCTGGACAAGCAACAAACTGTGGCTTAGTAAGTCACAAGAGGTAAACACTGTCAGAATTTTCATCAGCTCAAGCAAAGAGATTTAAAAAAGATACTGATTTTATGCAGCTTAAAGAGGTGTGCTTTTTTTCCTGAATTTTTTAAGTGAAAAAATCCTTTTGGTCAAGAGGTACATTTTAGGAAAGAGTAATTATCTGTACTGCTTTTAGATGATAAAATTAAATATGTTCCATCTTGTGGTGCCACAGGGTTAAGTATCTGAATTCTGAATCATTTGTGATTGTGAAACAGCCAAATGAGTCACTATACTCAACTCAATCAAACTGATTCTGTTCAAAGGAACATTGGTTTGGAGAACACTGAGTTGCCTAATAATTGTGCAATTTTTGGATTCTTGTCTTCATGTTTGGAGATTATATGTATCTCTTTACAAAGGAAGAGAGGGATGGTGCTATGTTGTGCCCAGCTCAACATGCCACATACTTATGAGGAATTCTAAATTTCAGATAAAAAAGATTATATGAGAAACAGCCCCAAGTTGTGGGCTGAGTTCAACTGAAATGGTAAACGGATTATAAAAGTCATTATGATAAGCAGTTGACCTGTATTTTCTATTCTTACCTAAAAGCAAGAAATAGTCCCATTTATCAAATTCAGTAAATACATTGCAATTTTCAAAATTACAGCTAGGAAATGGCAAAGTGAGATCTGAATTTAGAGGTGTTTAATTGTATGACCCAAGTTCTTTTCACTAGTAAGTGATGTTAAAATATTTCAATCTTTCAGAATTGACTGTAAGAAATGTATCAACTATTATTACTTTAATTTTGGAAAACATAAATAGAAAATGCTTATACTTATTTGACTTTTCAGGGCAGATTTTCATTTCAACAAGAAGGTGAAAGTCATTACCAAGTTATGCTCTCTGTTGACACTTGATCCAAAGATACTGGGATGGATCAGAGTACGTAACAGAAGAAGCTATCTTCCTTTAAGATACTAACACATAAAACTGAACATACAGGGCTGGGGATTTAGCTCAGTGGCCTAAGCTCCTGCCTGGCAAGCGTGAGGTCATGAGTTCATTCCCCAGTGCCACAAAAAAAAAAAAAAAAAAAAAACCAAACACACAGTCAAGATCAGTATCAGGGTCAGTATATTTATGAAAGATTTGACAAGAATGAGTCACATTCATTAGTTGATGGACGCATGAGCTGTTTTCATATCTTAGCTATTGCAAATAGTGCTCCACTGAATGCAGTGGCATTGCTGGATCCTATAGTAATTCTTTTTTTTTTTTAGAGGCACTTCCATAATGTTATCCATAATAAGTACCTAATTTACATTCTTATTGTTAGTGTTCAAGTAGTTCATTTTCCCACATCTTCACCAACACGTGTCATACTTAGTCACTTGACAATAGCCCTACTTAGTACAGTAAAGTAATACATCATCATTATGGTTTGGATTTGCAGTCCCCAGATTACTAGTGAAGTTCAGCACTTTTTCTTGTGCTCATTGGTCATTTGTATATCTTCTTTTGTGAAATATCTATTTAGTTCTGTCACCATTTTTAATTAGGTAGCTTTGTTTGTTCATTTTTGGTATTTTGCTGTTGAATATATGGAATGCCTTAAGTGTTCTGTGTATCAATCCTTATCAGATATGTGCTCCACAAGCATGTTTTCTTATTCCATGGGTTGTCTCTTCACTCTATTATTTTCTTTCTTGTGCAGAACCTTTTTAACGTGACTTAATTCCATTTGTAGAGTCTATTAACTGATGAATGTATAAAGGAAAATTGGCACACATAACATAATGGAACATTATGCAGCCATAAGAAGCATGGAATTCTATCATTTGCAACAAGATGGATGTAACTGGAGACAATTGCATTGAGTGAAATAGACCATGCACAGAACAAAAAGTACCACATGAAAGGAAGGGAGTGATGGGGAGAGGTTGATCAATAAGTACTAAGCTACGGTTACATAGGACTAAGAAGTTCTGCTGTACTATTGCAAAGTGGGTGAGTATACGTTGTGATTATATACTAACATTTCAAAAAGCTATAAGAAAGGATTTTGAATGTTTTTACCATAATGAATAACTATTTAAAGAAATGGTATGTTAAACTTATACTCCCTTGAAACATCATATGGTACCTCATTCATATGTGTAAATTTTTGTAGTCATTATTGTTTCTTGAGACAGAATCTCCTTATGTAACTCAGACTGGCCTTGAACTCACTGTGGATCTCAGATTGGCTACAAACTCACAGCAATCTTCTTGCTTCTGCCTCCCAGGTGCTGGGATTATAGGTGTGTATCACCACATCCAGCATATAATTTTTGTATTTTTACAAATCAGTTAAAATAAATTTAAAAAGAACAAATTACACTTGGGGTTTTCTATTTTATGGTAATTTACTGATGTCTGATTTGGCAAATATTTATTTTCTTTCATTGTTGTTTTTATAAGAGTAATGATAGAGAGTAAATGATTTCACATCTGAAGATGATAGAGGAAGAAGAGATGATGTGGTTCTCGGAAAGTGCTGGTTCAAATTACGAGCTCAACTGCAACAAATTCTGCCAAACAACTTGACGACTATATGAAGAATTCATTTTACTTCCACAGTTTCCCATAGTCTGGAAAGGCGTATTAAAGTGCTACTCTGATGAATTACATCCAGGAATTAAATGAATCAATAAATGTTCCAGACTCCCTTAAATTTTCCCATGAAGTAATTAAACAATTTCAATGGCAAAGTATATACTTCTTAGCTTTGAAAGCACTGTTTAAAATTTTTGATGTGAAACTTTACTAAAAATCCTCTTCATGGAAAAAAATAGACAAACATTGTTACAAGAATGTTTGCTTGTATTAAGCAGTGTTTAGATTACAAGATGACAAAGGATTTCTGTTCTTCAACATCTCGGCTCCTCGCTCCTCACTAAAAGCTCTGGCGAGGGGGTGTAACTTGGTATCAGAGTGTTGGCCTGCCGCGAGGAGACCCTGGTTTGATCCTCAGTAGGACAAATAAATAAATAAATAAAAGAAAATCTCTAGCAAGAATACAAGATTACAACATTAGCCACTTATTGGATGATTAATACTTTGCATCCCAAAATGTGTTGCATTTTTTCTTTATTACAACAATTTCAGCTTCATGCTCAGGTAAAACAAAATCAGCAAGCTTGACTCTACTATGAGCGAGGTTGCTCGTCCTTTTTTCTCTTCTTTCTTTCTACTTCCCTTTCATCTTGTACTCCACTTAATCATTATATAACCAAGATATGTATTAAGTCATACTGAGCCAGGGATCTCCTCGTGTAATGGAATCTCTAAGACTGTTCAATGATTATTCTTCAAAGAAAGATGCCCAGGCTTTGAAGAGCTGGTCAAGATCTTTTCTTTTTTTTTTTTTTTTCGGCACCAGGGATTGAACTCATGATCTCACACTTGCCAGGCAGGCACACAGGCCACTGAGCCAACTCCCCACCCCTTGTCTTTTTGAGACAAGGTCTCACTATGCCATTCAGGCTGGCCTTGAGCTAACTTTGTAGCCCAGGCTTGTCTCGAACTCACAACAATCCTCCTGTCTCAGCCTCCTAAGTGCTGAGATTACAGGCGTGAGCCACCACACCCGGCAAGCTGGCCAAGATCTTACTGTGACCAAAAGTTAGATAGTTGTTAAAAGTATGAATAATGCTAGCATATTTCTTTAACGATAAAGGAATGTCCCATCATTCTAAGGAATGTATTTTCTGCCTTAAAATATATCATTAAAAATTGTGTAGTATATTTAAATTTTCATGGCAAAGTACTTCATTTGAGCCATTGTTGCTTATTGGAACTTACCTTGATGAAATGTGGTCTCAAGAAACAAATCATCATAATTTTAGCTAATTCCTTAACACATAGCAGTCAGTAAACTTATGTGTACAAGAGAAATGATGTATATTTTGACTACATAGAAAAAAATTCCAGAAAAAATAGCTTTGGCATCTATAAACAAAATAAATGCTTAAAAACAACAAAATCTATATCTTGAGACCCCCGGGTTCATGTATTTGATGTGTCCTAGGACCACATTTTACTGTTTACTTCTGAACAATAGGCTTGTGCCCTTTACAAGATAAACAGGTAGAAAACTGGCCATTGCTTTTATCAGAGTCAAACTTTATGAACTACTTGCCATGGAAACAAAGGAAAAGTATATTTAAAGGAAAATAAAACTTCTTTAATGTGACCAACTACTCCTCAAAAGTAATAACCCTTCAGTTTTTTGGTATTACATGTCCTGGGAGTAATAACAAATTCTTCCAACCTTGGTTTCAGAGATAAAGTGAAATTTAACTTGTAACACATTTCTTGGGATATTGGCCATTGCTTTGCAGTAACATCAAAAAAACTTTCACTAGTTTATCCATCAAACGATGACTCTTTCTTTAGATTTTCTCAATCAAGTTATCTTACTGTTGAAGTCAGCAATACAGGTTATCTCTAGATACTTCTAAAAGTTTCTGGAGAAATTTATAGTAATCCAATCTCTACCATACTGAATATACAATTAGAAAAGTAATAGTTACCACCACTAGTATGTGAGATTCACAAGACTAGGGACCCTACTGATCTTCTTCAACTCTTCTTTCAAGTGTTCAGAAATTTGCTCAAGGTGGGCTTTCAGTCTATGGAATGAATGAATGGATGGATAAATCCTCTGTAATTTAGCTTTTTGAAGGTGTTTAATATCATTTCGTTTAGGGTTTTCAATGGCTAGGTAGCATATATCATCATTAAAGAAATTGTTTTCAGTTGTTACCATCAAGCACTTTTTATGCTTGTCTAACATCCTCTCTGTAGTTTATTCCAACTAGAAAATATACTTGCAAATGTTTTCTTCAAAATATTGTTAGTAGGAATGCCCTGGGTAGATACAAGGATTCTGAAAGAAATGCCTTAGGACTTTATTGTACTCCATCCAGAAGGGTATGCACATGGCAGAATCATTGGATGAGGATTTCTTTACACTCTTTCATTTTTCAACAACAACAAAAAAATGCCAAAAAAAGGGAAGAATGTGAATCAGCTGCCATGTAAACTAAGTTCATTCCCCTTTGGCCTATCCACTGGGCCTTCAAACCTTGTGGAGATTTATCTCTTAAGTATGTTGGTCTCAGAGTTTCCAGGCTAAAGTTTTGTTAAAGGAGGATAAATTAGACTGTCTTTAGAGTATTTGGCTAAAGATATATGCTCCAAGATTATATGGAATATTTACATTAGACTTTAGTTGCAAATATTTCCTTTGGAACTTTTCAAAGAATATAAACAGCACTGTTACAAAATTCCAAAGGTAATGGTAAAACAAATATCCAGAGATTAAGGGAGTATCTTGGTACTTGGAAGATAAGGTGTTATTGTGTGTGTGTGCATGTGTATGTGTGTGTGTGTGTGTGAACTTTACCTTACTTCTGATAATTTTACGTACTTTACAATTCAGTAACGTTCAAACTCTTTTATCTGGAGGGAAGGGAAAACAAATTGTCCAGATTTTCTTAATAGTTAAGATTTCATGGAAACAAAACATACAATTAAAATAAATCCTTATTTTGGAATTATAGAACACATGACATTGGGTTTGTTGTTGTTGTTGCTTTTGTTGGTTTAGTTTTGTTTTGTTTTATTTTGTTTGCAGAAGGAAGCATCAGGAAGCTCAGAAAGATTTTTCAGAAAGTGATGTATCCAAGACAGCAAACCAATAGCTTCTCGATTTTGAAAAGGGGAAAGCAAACGTGTGCTAAAGTAAAAGCTATTTTTCTATCTTCCGCTCCCTTCACTCCTCATTAGGTGGCACTGTCCCTCGACTTTGGAGTTGCAGAGATTAAAACTACTGACAATCATTAAACTGTTAGAGAAGTCAGTCCCATGAATAAGACAAACAGGGCGGGCAAGCAGAGCCTACACCCCACTTACCCAAATCAGAACACTGAACAACTCGAAGGTGGCATTGACAGCGAAATGGACACACAGGTCCCGGGGCGGGCAGCTCGGTAAGCTCAGGAAGAGTGCGGTCTTCCGGGCCAATCCCAGAGGCCTCGTCTTCGAGCATAAAGTCAAACAAACCTCTCTGTTGAAATGGTCCAGCCCAAGAAACTTGTGCAAGCAGGAGAAAGATGATAGTTGCCTTCATGATTTAGCTCATATATTTTCACAACCTAGGAAACTAGGAAACAAATGAAAAGTTTAGGAAGCAGAGTTATTTCATACATCTTGCCCTCTAGTAAGCAAGCATAGAGCAAAGCAGAAGAGTAGTATTGATTCTGATGGAGCAGTGAACATTAGCAATGTATTGGAAAGATGACGAGGTGGCCAGCATTTCACTTGACATTTACTTACGAAGAGAAATTTAAATATTATTTAAATCTGTTCAAATTTGGGGTCTAAACGAAGCTGATGTTTATATTCACATTGTATGTACATTATTTCCATGACAAGAAATCATTTTGAACTTTCTTATGCATATTCAAAGTATTCATAAGTCAAAGTTCCATCTGTACATAAGGATTTCCAATTCTGGCTTCAAATGCATCTCTAGAAGCAAAGCTCATTTCTCTATGTTAGTGTTTTTCTTGGGCTAGGCCTTCCTATCATTCCCTGAACTATTATAAAAGCTTTCTCAATTCTCCCTTGAAGGCTTCCTCCCTTTCAGATCATCTTCCACTCTACCGCCTGAATGACCTTTTAAAAGATGAAATTTCATCCTATTAATTCTATTAAAACACTTTGTTGATTTCCCAGGGTTTGCCACTAATGTCCCCCATATCTGTGTTATATGGAAGACTACTCATAATTCAATGCCAGCTATTATTTCTAGCCACATTTCTCTCCATTTTTTCATCTACCACCAGATCCCACCTCAACCTGATACTCAAAGCCACTTGCCATTTTAAAACACCTACCTGTGAGAAAACTGGAAAGACTAAGTGAGATAATAGATTTTCCTTCTGCTTTTCCTGGCTCATCCACTCAGGATGCTGCTATCTCTTCTGTGCGGCCAAAGCACGTTGCTTTTAACTCTTTTAAAGAACTTATCACATTATATTATAATTTGTTTTGCGTACTTGGTCTGTCCCCCAACCCCCCGTTAGACGATGTACTCCTTCAGGGCGTGTCTTATTATTCCATGCTCTGTACCCAGGCCTTGCACAATATTTTACACATGAAATGACTCAGTTGACCATCAGTTTATTAACATTGAAATCTATTCCATATGTTTCAAGTCACCCTTCAGTTTCCTTTTTTACAATACAGCATTCTATTCTGAATCTAAATTTCTAACATAAGAAGGTTGTCACATGGAAAAACCTCAATTTGCTGTAAGCAAACTTCACCTTTAAAAGTAAATCTATTAGCCAGCATTCCAAAATTGTTATCTTTTGTGAGTCAATAAATTCAAACGGAAAATTTTAAATAATACTTATAATGTACATGTGACCCGCCCTTTGCTAATAAGGATCATTTGTAAAACACAAATAGACCCAGAAAGTACAGTTTTGTGAAACTCATTCATTTAACAAACACTATGCTAATAAACTGCACAAAAAGTACTATAGAACAAGAAGTCCTTTTTTGAGAAGAAATGTCTTAAAATCCCTTTGAGGGTCTCTTAAGTGTCCCCAAAGCAAATTGCATAATCTCTACTTTGAATTGAACAATTATAAGAATCTGTATTAAGGATGTATATTGATAATTACAATTAAAGAACTGTTTTGAGTCATATTATCTAATAGTGGCAAAGGAAAAAAAGCAAAACAGAAAAGAGAAGAAATTCTTTCATGGATCAACTGAGTGTATCTTCTAAAAGTTTTTGCTACTAAAGAAAAATCCAATGTTTTCAATTACCTACACCTTTGTTCTTAGTTTGTATTTAGTAGTAAAGCATGTTTAAAGCATGACACAAAATAGAAGCTTGTGGTTCTGCATTTAAAACACAACCATAAAAAATATTATTCACGTGGTTACCCTACATTCAGTACTGTTTTCTTTAGGAGCCATTTCTCCACAGATACTTTTTCTTTAAGAGGAGACTATTATTTTGGCAGGGCATTTGCTTAGAGTGATCTCGAGGAAGGTTTTCTATCTGTTTCACATTAAAATGCAATGTTTACGGTTTACCACAAGTTTGCAAGCCTTGCATATTTAATGCCTTACAGTTTGAGAGGAAAAATGAAGCAAAGTAATTACAGATTTAATAAATAGCAACAAAAGTTAATGCAGATGCTGCTTTTTAATCCTTTCTGCAGAGTGGAAAACGCCTGGTTATTTCACTAACCACCCAAACAAGGACGTGTTCAGAGAAACAGAATCATCATTTTTACTTGTTTACTCTTGGTAAATGGTGGAAACTCTCTGCATGATATTTTTGAAAGAAACAGTACAGTTACACAGCTTGCAATTTGAATTACTTATTTTTATATTATTTATATTTGCTTGTATCTGTGTGTGTTTGTGTGTGCATGCATTTTAACTCTGAATGTCCTAAAGAAGAACTTTTGTTTTTCAAATTCTTCTAAGAAATAACTTCTTTTACATTACATTAGAGTCATGCTACTTGAAGACCCAACATCTTAAAGCGATCATGGTCAGCTGTTGCTACTTATGATTTCCTCAATCAACTGCTTCCCTCCTTAAATAATCACAAAAGAAATAAAGAGCAAACAGTAATTCCCTCTACAAAACAAGGAGGCTGTTATTCAGATGATATATTTTTTGTACTTTATTAATATTGTTTTAAGTATTCTTAAAATGTATACAATGTTAGATTGCAGTTAATTTCAGTAATGCTAGCTGCCGAGGTTTGTCAATGTTTTACAAAAAGCAACATTCTCCAGCTGCCTCCCAAAATTGTTTCTGCCCATTCAATTTACTATATTATTCGGATCAACATTTGTGTAGTGTCATTTATACCTTCCCTATGACTTTCAAAGCTAAATTTAACCCTCAAGAGACAAGCAAAACTGTAAATGCAAAGTCAAATTAAAATCCTCCGGCACTACACCTACTGAATTCAAAATTCCAATAAGGACATAAATAATAAAAGCAGCATATATCCATAAGTAAGAGCTACTGTGAAAAGCATTTGGCTTCTTTTCCTGGTAAAAGAAGCAGGAGGAAGAGAAAAGCCACAGGCATTTACATCACTGGGAATCCACTTAGGCAGTGGTCATCGGGTTACCCTTTTTTAAAAAAGTAAGAACAAAAATCAACCCACAATCTCATTTCATAGTGAATGTACTTTATAATAAAATTTCACTTGTGTTAAAAAAAAACTGATAAGGAAACTTCTTTATCTTCCGGGGATTATGCAACTGTTGAAATATCTTATATCCTTAATATAATACATATTTTCAGTGTTTACTTTCACCTCTCTGGTAATACTGTTCATTCATTGCTGGGGTTACAGTAATATACATTATCTCTGGAGCTGATCAGCAGAATTCACTTCTTTGAAGTTTTAAAAGTTTAAAAAGTATACAAGAATTCAGGAGGGAAATCAATCCTTAAACATAATCTCACTACGAATAATCTATTAATTTAGAATAGTTTTCTGTTAACACTCCATAAAGAGCTAAACATTTCATTAGTACAAATACAAAAGCATCAATATAGAGTCATGGTGTTAGGTTACAGTTTTTTTTTTTTAATAAGAATCTTTGCAAGAACAGAAAACAAAAACCAAAAGCAATGCATTCAATAAATATACCAAATATTTTACATCTGTTTTTAAGCAGTATTTGTTTAAAATGTTGCATAAAGGTTATTAAAAGTTTAGCAGGATTTGGTTCTTTTCTTTTTCTCACCAAATATTTCCTTGTGCTCTCCACTTGAACGAAGTTTTATTAGTCTGTAGTACAGTTCAGGACAATTATTCAAAACCATACCTTTTAATCCGGGTATTTGCCACAGGAGCCCTCAAAGCTGAGATGTAATTACACTAAATATTCAGCCCAAGCAAAAGAGTTTGCAGGTGTGGAAAAAAGGAGGGGGTAGATTCTGCTGTTACTGTCACTAGGTTGAAAACCTCCTGCTTCTACTCCATAGCACAGTTAAAAAATAAGGTTTCCCTCAATGAACACAATCCGGCTGACACCCACATTAGATCATATGGTAATGATATGTCTCTTGTATTGTAGCCAGAAACTTTATCGGTCTTTTTTTCTTGCGCATTTGTTTTATTCCTTTTGCATCTGTTTAAGGTTCTAAGCTGCTTTTGTAGTTTAGTGCAGCAACTTGACTTGAAATTTGTTTTATTGTTGATTCTTTCCCTGAAATATTTTAACGAGGTTGTTTCCCCACCCCCAACACCATTCCACTAACCACGCTTTGTAGTTTTATTATAATAAACTTATTCTACTTCTGAAATGATGATTTTGTTGCTCTGGGGATGTGTAAGTCTGGAAAATGGAATGAAATTAACCTTGTTGTTTCAAATGTGTTCTGCAAAAATAAATGAGCAGCCTGATGTGAAACTCATTCAGATTCTTACTTGCCTCGGAATGTTTTTCCAAGTTCATGTACTGTGCTATGGGGTTTTCTATAGATTTCGAATGCATTTCTACAGTTTCCTGGAAGAAAGCCAGAGTTTTATATGAAAAGTATGTTATTTGTTATTTTCATTACTCAGAGTTTAAAATCTTTCTTGTCACCAGTTGTTGTTATTTTTTTTAAATAAAACACATAAATAGTAGAAACTGGTAAATGTAATTTAGTACACATATGAAAAATGTGATTCTCACAGATTATACTTTTACGTAACCCGGAACTTTGAGAAGTGAATAGATTCTATGGCTCTTTCCAAATTTCAGTAAGTAGAAAAAAAAGAAAGTGCAAATACAAGGAAGTATATTTAGCCACTGAAAAGATTTTTTGAGTTTTTATAATTCCCTTGTTGGGTGCTGTTAGTTGTTTCTGTGCTAAGTCTTGTCTATGTTTTGACTTGTATCTTTATGCCCTGGCCCCTAGGCTGTTACCAGGTGGAAACTTGCAATCAATGTCTGTGAAATATGAGAGGACACCCCCTCCTAACTCTTCCTTCCTTCCCTGCTCTAGTCATCTAAGTGTGTACTTCTACAGTAAATAGTTTCTGCCTTAATGGAACTTGAAGGAATTAAATTCTTAGGTGGGGATCTAAAGGGGGGGGGAGGCTATTTCCCAAGCTCAGTTTCCCAAGTTTTGCCACTTTACCCCATATTCCCTCTCCTGATATTTTCTACAACATCCTCAGTTATACTCACATTTTAGAGGGAAAAAAAGCCAGCACCCATTTATCTGGACTTCTGTGAGGAGGCCATAATCCTTTCACCTGGATTTAATTAGTTTCCTCTTCGGAGCTCTCCTTGCACTATATTTTTTTCATGACATACAATTGCTTCTTCCTCATATTAGACTTCTTTATGTGCATGTCTTACTCCAGGGTAGAAAAAAGTCACTTTTGTATTTCTATAGTTCCTGTATCAACTTAATAATAATGTATCTTAAATTATCAGGCAATACTTTATGAATTGCTAAGGACATTCCAATATTGGATATGAACAATAGTATGTGTATTGTCTTACTCAATCCCTAGTTTCTCCTTATCAAAACCTAAGCCTACTAAAGTATCTGATGATGAATTATAGAAATATGTGACAACTAATTTTGAAAGTCAGAAAGACAAAAAAGAGGTAAAGTGGTAGTAAAGAAAAAGTAGGGAAAAAAAGAGAAGATGAGAAGATGAAAAAAGATGTTTATCTCACTATATAGATCATTTCACTCTTATGAAAGCACTTTGATTAATGTTCAGATCTTCTCTTATTCATATGATGGTTAGGTCTATGAATTTAGGCAATTTGCTTAACCTTTCCGAACCTCAGTTTCCATATCTTTAAAATGGGCAGTCATTACTTAGTTCATTAGTGTTGGAACGAATATGAAAGGAGGTAATATATTTGAAGCATTTAGATCATAGCATTGTCCTTAAAAAGGTATGGTGTTCAAAATTGTAAGCTTTACTATTTTCTTATGTATTTCATAATAACCCTTGAGTTAGACAAGGAAAATAATATTTACTGCTTCTGCTTTACAGATAAGAAAATTTAAACCATGCCGGGCCTGGTGGCGCACACCTGTAATCCCAGCACTTGGAAGGCTGAGACAGGCGGATCCTTGTGAGCTCAAGACCAGCCAGGGCTACAAAGTGAGCTCAAGGCCAGTCTGAAGGGCATAGCGAGACCCTGTCTCAAAAAGACAAGGGCTGGGGATTTAGCTCAGCGGCCTAAGCGCCTGCCTGGCAAGCGCGAGGTTGTAAATCCAATCCCCGGTGCTTCAAAAAAAAAGAAAAGAAAAGAAAAGAAAATTTAAACCAAATTAAGTGAACTGCTTAAGTTCAAAGAGCTGATAAGAACCAAAGCAGAAACTAATACCCAGGTTTTCTCACACTTAAAGTAGTTTGCATTACTCTATGACATCTTGAGACAGACTAAACTCTTAATATATACAAAATTATCAAAAATCTTGGGAACTTTGCAGACTATTTTCAAAACTATGAACAGTTTCTTTTTTTTTGGCAGCACTGGGAATTGAACTCACAACCTTGTGCTTGCCAGGCAGGTGCTTAGGCCACTGAGCTAAATCCCCAGCCCTTATCTTTTTGAGACAGGGTCTCACTATGCCATTCAGGCTGGCCTTTAGCTCACTTTGTAGCCCAGACTGGTCTCAAACTTGCAACGATCCTCCTGTCTCAGCCTCTTGAGTCCTGGGATTACAGGTGTGAGCCACCATGCCTGGCTTATGAACAGTTTTTAAAACCACATTTGTATTTATCCAGGAAAAATGGATATTTCCGTTTACTATTATGATGATTTGTTTTTTAGTTAAGACTGTCATCTCTAAAATCCCTAACATTTGACTAAACATTAGTTTATTTAAAATTTGTATCTTGAACCAGATATTGAGCTGCATTATATTAACACATTCATTCTTAGAATCACAGCAAAGTCAGATGCAGTTGAATCACACAGAGATCATGACGCTATCAACAGAATCCAGGAATTTTACAATCTAACAGAAGTGGAACACTTTTGGGGATAGAATCTATGCTTGTGCTGAGATGGCTTAAGCTCAACCTGGCTTTGGAATCTTTGAGGGTAAGGATCCCTGAAACCTGGGCTGCCATAGAGTTATGAGAAACGTTCTGCTTCAGCGCGCATACTACATCTGCTACTAAACCCACTGCAGTGGTGTTTTCTGTGGACAAGTCACTAGCGAACAGGCCAACTGTATTCTGCATCTTGTCAAAGTTCATTTCCAGGCTGGTCACTGCTTCTGATCTGCCTCACACACAAGCAACTTAAACATGGTACCTGCACATTAGGGTGTGAAGAATGCCAGATTTTAGAAAGGCCTCCAGATACCCTTTGATTTCCCAAGAGGTTTGGAAACAAGTGGTAACCTTCACAGACCTGATGTGACTTGTTTATTCTTAGAGTGATTCTTCAAAGTGAAGTCAGGGGTTGTAGTGGATTATCTGGCTGTGTGTTTATCACCCTAGATGAATTTCTTCCTCAGCCAAGAAAAAAGGCTAAGGTAGAATTTAGGGATGTTTGAATACCAGATGGCTTGAAACCAAATTTAGTGTAGGAAAGTTTTGCCTTGGCTCCCTCCCCCTTTTCTATACACAGACCCATCATCACTGTGTTCAATGCTTTGTACCTCTCCCTCTTCTGCAGTTCTTGAGGTAGAAAATGTAGATAACCAGAGTGTTATCTCCTTTATAGTTCTGGGCTAATGTTTAAGAAAAGTTAATACCTGAAGCATTTTAGATATGCTCTCAACACATCCCAGGCAACCCATAAGCTGCCATTACTTTTGTGAGCTGTGCTGTTACAAATCCTGTCTAGGACATGCCAGTCCAAAACCCAGACCACATCCCTTCTATAGCAAAATAATTTTTCTGTGTAGAACTGAAGAAATCATCAAAGCCGTAGTAGAGTTGGCAGAGTGACAACTTTGAACACAAATAAGCCAGGGCTTCAGCATCTACTTTTCATTGTTAAATAATAGGCTTGTTTTCTTTGTGCCTAAGGTTTTAATGGATTCCAAGTCCTGCTGAAATCTATTTGCGAAATTTATAACGATCTAGGAGTTTAAGATTCTCTACTCTGAGTAATGGCATAGAAGTGGAAACAAAGACTGGGATAGGATTAGGAATAAATTAGTATAGGGAAAAAGTATAGAAAGATGAAACTCTTTCTCTGCAGGTAAGAATTACATTTCCTAATTCTGTGACATTTTCATGAATGCTCTAAAATATCCTTTTTATCAGTTATAATCAAGAGATTTATTATTTCCATAATATTGATCGTCAGTTTGTACTTTTATAATAGTTCAAAATCTGTTGACTATGTAGCCATCTCTGCATGGCACATACAACTCTGTAATATACAAGAAAATTTCCTGTAGTCTACCCATCAATCGCTCAGAAGATACTGACTGAAGAAGCACTATAGGAAAAAGTATTAATATTAAGCCTCGTGGAAGGCAGGAAGAAACATAAAGTACATTGAGAAAGGGCTGGCAGCAGAGGACTTGCACCATATAAGTGACAGAAAATAAATTACATATTTATAGGATGACATTTAGTATTACTGTATCAGACAACTTACAATGCACAATTCCTAGCCAAAAAATGATGTAATTAACAATAATTGTGCTAGCAAGGCAGAAGAGGAATGTGAGAGAGAGATCACTTTACAGAGACTGGTTAAGTAAGTGTTTATGGAGAACAATGTACAATTTGAATTGAATCCTGAGGGATAAAAGGAATGTGTATGGAATGAAATGGGAGAAATGATTTTTTAGACTGGTACAAACTGCACCAACAAAATCATGGGAGTGGAAAAGCAAATCAATATGGCTTAAGTAAAGGCTTTCTTTCAAAGATGTGTAATCCTTTATCATCCTTTAGTGTTCCACAATTGCCATGGTACTCAACGCACACAAATGTTGGAAGTCACGCACACACAAATGTTCCTAGAAATCGCTAAAAAGAGATAAGGAAATAAAAGCAGTTAAAATCTGGAAGGATTTGAAAATCTCACACAGGGTACTCACCTATTTATTTGTTCAGCCAATATTCATTGGGTAACTAATGTGCACCAGATGCTTGGATGGTATCAAAGGTACTCAGATGAGGTAACATCATAAATGTTTCATTTCAGCAAATAAAATCTAGAAAGTGTATTCAGTGGTGGTAAAACTATTGTCAAGGAAACTATGAGGTTATTGCTTTATTCTCAGTGTACTAAATGCAGTTTCTTGCAGACACATAAGTGACAAAAAATGCTTTAAAAAGACATTAGAGATACAGAAGAGAATGTACTTTGTACTAACTTCTCATTAACAAGAAGACGGGCATAGTTTGGGGTAGAGATAGGATGAGTGCTTGGAACACTGATGTGTAATGATAAAAGTTTGGAATACCTATTTTGTGCCAGGCTCTGTGATACACTCTTTAAATGCATTATATCAAGTAAAACTCATAATATACCTAGTAATGAAGTGTAAACAAAAGCAATTTTCATAACCAGTTTTTTGAAAACACAGACTTTATGAGTGAGGAAGCTATGTTATCTAGATAGACGCTGTTTTCTGTACCACTCCAACCAAATGATTTTGTCCTGCAATCGATGGCCAGAAAAAGTTTGACTACTTTGCTTGCATACTTATTTCCAAGGAGAACATTATTTGGAAAAGAACAATAAATGCAAATGATTCAGTTGACTAAAGCTTGTGACGCATGCAAAAATCATAAGTTATTAACCAGTCTATATGCATTCAACTCTTAGGATATTAAAATAACGTAGAGTTTTGATGTTAATCCTAGTGTAAGTAATGGGGAAATCATGAAATCTGAATAATAGAATAAAAGAAGGAAGGAAGGATTGACATGGACTCTTCATCAGACTTACTGAATTCTCATGTGGGAAAAGACTTTATCCTAAATGAAGGCTTCTGTTACAGACAACTGAGTTAGACAGAAATATTATAGGCAGTCAGACAGGGCTAGGTCCTCGAAGGAGCCAGTGCAGAAACCCAGATACCTTGCAACTGTGGGGGAGACAGATGCCTCCTGCTGTGGGCCAGGCCTCAAGACAAAAGATCAAACAAATGCACTCACTTCCTGAGGACTGATATTCTAAATAGGTCTCTAGCCCCCTGAGGAAACCTGGAGTCACTCTCCCAACCCCCTAGGGGAAGAGTCACTGCTGGTTAAGCATGCTCGCTGAGTACATGACTCGCTTCCCCATTTGTCCCTGACCTAATCAATTTACCTGAGCAATTAATCTTATCGGTTAACCAGAGTTCTGTCCCACCTTACACCCACCATGCGAGTTCCCAGGTTTTCCTCACCTTGGACCCATCTCACCTCACGATTTTACTCTACAAAAGCCCTTAGAAAAGCCAGAGTCTTTGACAACTCACTCAGGACCCCTTCTGTCCCTCAGACAGAAACTTTCTCTCTCTCAATAAATATATTCTGCTCTTAACCTCCATTGTTTCTAAAATTCATTCTTCAATTTTAGAGAACATGAGCTCATACCGGACAGATAGAAGTAGGTTGGGAGTTTCATTCCCCTCTGTCACTTATGCTGAATGTTGGTAGAAATGTTGACATTTCACAGATGAGAACAGTTTTGCATCTGCAAGTATTGGACTGAATAGAAACTACCAAAAAGAAACAGATATTACTTGGAAAATCTACCCCTGCCCCTGAAGTTTGGTTGACTTGCCACAACATGCCATTCCTGAATTATAGAAAACAAAGAAGACCCTGTGTTTGTCATTTCCTTCAACAAAATTTCTTCTCTACACTAGTTTTTCAGGAATGCAGCATACTAAAATACTTGAGCTGGAAAACCCTGGGGTCAGATTGCTTAGTTTTGCTTCTCAGCTTTGCCCCTGATTTTCTTTGGCACCTTGAGCAGTCTCTCCATAATGATAGAAGCTACTTCTCATGAACAAGAAATGAGTCACTGTATGTCCAATGTGGAGAAAAGAATGTATCAGAAAGGATGAGTTCTGCTGCTTTAGATCAAGCAAAATTTCAAAATGGATCCAAGAATTTAAGAGATTGTATTTTACTTCTTATTCTTGCCTTTTACTAGCACTTTAGTTTGAAAGTTATGTCCTGTTTGGTTTGGAAAATTCAGAGGCAGGTCATGTCTCTGTACTGTGTATTTACTGTAGGGCAGCTATTTGGTCTGTAAATATTCTCCTTTCAATTTGGCCTGTGTCCTAGGAAAAATAAATGCTTCACCTCAAAGCACAACCTTCCTCTTACAGAGGCAAATGAATGAAAAGTTTTATTCTGTCAGTACTATAAAATAATACCTTACTTTAAGATTTCTTTTTATATAGTCACGCCCTCTTGAGAACTACATGATTTGTTTAAATTGCCCCTTCAATAGTAATAATTCACCAGTTATAATTTTCCTTGTTGATTTCTTTAGTAATTTGTGAGGTAAAATTTTTGGTGTAAATGTACAAGGGATGATCATATACTCTGGGGAATGCATAAATTTAAAAAATACTTATTGCAGTAAAAGAAACATTTGCATTGCCAAAAACAGTGCGATAATTGTGTTTAAAGTGAGGAAGTATATTTTGAGGGGGATTAATGGCAGTGTATCTTTTACTGTAATAATCTGAAAAATTAAAACATTCATCATATTTTGTAATCACACCTCATAATAACATGACAGCAAGTAAAATATGCTTTCCATTTGAATCATATGGATTTTTTTAATCTTTGGAAACAATCCTGTATCTCTAATAAATCTACTTCAAATAACTGAGGAAATATTACCACTTGGAAATAAATTTATGTGCCCATTTTTAATAAAATGATGTCTGAGTTTAATCATTCATAAAGGTATTAAATCACCAACATGCAAGCTAGCTTTATAATTCTGATCCTGTGAGGATAACAACAACAAAAAAATTGGGGCATGATCACATTTGGTGTTTCAGTTTTAAATCTCTTTGGAGCTATCTTCATCAAAAGATTGGCTTCTCATGAAACATCTTCCTTCTTGGAGGCGGGTTTCAATAACTCCTCCAGCATTACTCATGGTCTAAGACAATACAAAATCCAACTAGAAACAGAGTGCTTAATTCTTGCCACAGTCCAAGAACCATAGAGGCTTCTGCTATCAAAACACTCCCAAATAGGTGATTTGTTTACTCTCTGAAAGATAAGAACATTATGTGCTTGTCTGAGGAGAGTGAAATCACACAGTGAAAACTGCTGAGGGATTAGAAGAAATAGTGTGGAGATTTTTTGTTTTCATTCCATGTGGTTGCAAATCTTGGTAGCTGCCAGCTGGCGAGTAAAATACAATCACCCCAACACTGCATTAATCACCCCAACACTGCATGAACAAGTATTTAATAAGGCCACTGCAAACCTGGTGGTTTCAAGAGTTTTCTTTTTTCACTTTTTATTTTTTACTGTTGTAAAAATAAATATACATGGCATGAATTTTACCACTTCACATGTGAAATGTACATATTAGTGGGATTAAGTACATTTAGAATGTTATGCAACCATCATAGCTATCCATTTACAGAACTTTTTCATCATCTCAAAAAGAAATTCTACACCAATTAGGTCCCCCATTTCCTTTTTGCCCCAGGGTCCCATAATCTCCTTATACTTTTTGTCTCTAAGAGAAAGGAATGCAAAGAAATTACCAGATGTAATGAGAAAGCCAGCACCATGAAGCCTTATGAGGCCTCTGTCAATACTCCCTTCCTGGTGGGCCCAGGAGATTGTTATGATTATGCCCAAGGTGTAATTTGGAAACTCTTTGCATCCTTTATTAAAATAAGTTCCCAAAAGAAACACAGCAGTTACAATGTACAGGTTTTTAGTTTAAAAAACACATCAAAGAAGTTTCAGTGTCACCACATGTATGTTTACAAAATATGCATTATGAATATAATTTCAAGACCAGCTGTTGCATTTGCAGTGATGGCACTGACTTCTCATTAACAGGTAAGCATTCCCAGTTCTGTACTCAGTACTGAGAACACAGCTTCAGTGATGGACCAGTCATGGTAGATCTGTGAAGAAGATAGTTATATTTTGTGACTATAAAATACAGTTAAACCAACTTAGCATAAGCAAGTAAAGGCATTAATCTTTATCTTACTAGAAATATTATCTATGCAAACTAGTTATTTTGTGACAGTACTGAAGTCTTATTTAAATCTTCCTGAAAGAATAATATCTGTGCTGGGGATCTAGCTCAGGGGTCTAAGTGCCTGCCCGTCAAGCGCAAGATTGTGAGTTCAATCCCTGGTGCCACAAAAAAAAAAAAAAAAAATCTGTAAAGTTTTTTTTTAATTCTTTTAAAAATTGAATACCCTGACATTAAAAAAAGAAACTACTTTAATTCTGAACAACACAAATAATTTAAACGTGAAAAAAATCATATCCAAAGTTACTTTGGGAGAAATGAAATTATTTTCATTCTCATTTTAAAAGATCATAATTCAGTTTACCCTAAACTTAATTCACACTAAATCATCTTGCATGCTGTTTCCAGAATGCATTCTCAACAACAGCAGGGACACTGTCCCTTTTGATCATTCATTCATCTCTGTCTAAGACAAGCATGACTGGGCCAGGGGATTTAGCTCAGCGGCGTAAGCGCTTGCTTGGTAAGCGCGAGGTCACGAGTTGGATCCCTGATGCCACACACAAAAAAAGAGACAAGCATGACTCATGGTGAACACAGATAAATTGCTGTTGCATATGTGTCCTGTGGAACCTAGGATTCTGCATACCGCATTTGATTTTTCCAACTTACATTGTCTTTAACATCTAGAAGGCTGTGTTCATTGACAAACGCCTGTTACATTAGTATAGTTTGAAGTTCCACCCAAGTCTGAGGTACCTTTGAGATGAAGAGTTGTTCATAATGTTTATTGTGGACAAGTTAGTTCTTCTACATTGCTCTGTCATGTTCAAGATTAGAGATTTTACCATTCGTATTTATTCTCTTCATAGCCCCATAAATGATTCCAGACCAACACATTGAATTACAAAACTTGATCTGTCTAAACTTCTTTATTATCTCTCCACTTCTGCTTCCATATTTCAAGGTTTTCCCAAACTGCATCAATTTGATACAGGGGAAAGAAACTCGCAATCTACTATGTGTCCATTACAAGTTCATGTTCTCTAAAATTGAAGAATGAATTTTAGAAACAATGGAGGTTAAGAGAAGAATATACTTATTGAGAGAAAGAAAGCTTCTGTCTGAGAGAGGCAGACAGAAGGAGTCCCAAGTGGGTTGCCAAAGATTCTGTCTTTTCTAGGCACTTTTATAGAGCAAAACTACAAAGTGAGTCAGTTCTAAGGTGGGGAAAACATGGGAACTCACAAGGTGAGCATGAGGTGGGACAGAACTATGACCAACCAATGAGATTATAAGTATAATTGCTCAGGTAAAGTTGATTAAATTGAGGACAAATGGGTAAGCGAGTCAGTAGAAAGCAGGCATGGATATAGAACAGGGCCTTTGTCTGTAGGGGTTGGGCTAGTGGCTTCTTCTGGCTTCCTCAGGGTGATAGAGACCTATTTAGAATATCAATCCCTGATGTTTATCCTTGGGTGCGGGTGCATTAGGATGTGGGTGCATTTGTTTGATCTTTTGTCTTGAGGTCTGGCCCACAGCAGGAGGTGTCTGTCTTCCTCACAGTTACAAGTTATCTGGTCTTCTGCACTGGATTCTTTGAAGGTCCAGCCCTGTCTGACTGCCTATAATATTTCTCTCTAACTCAGTTGCCTCTAACAATCCTCTCTCTGAAGAAGTACCCAAAGTGCCATGAAGGAGTAATGGGCGGTAATGGATCTGACTTCTTCAGGCT
>RJWT010006865.1:0-28461 GCA_004365215.1 Cuniculus paca | reverse complement strand
CATGCAGGTGCTTAGGCCACTGAGCTAAATCCCCAGCCCTTGTCTTTTTGAGACAGGGTCTCACTATGCCATTCAGGCTGGCCTTAAGCTCACTTTGTAGCCCAGGCTGGTCTCAAACTCACACTGATCCTCCTGTCTCAGCCTCCCGAGTGCTGGGATTACAGGCATGCGCCACCAGGCCCAGCCATGGCTGCACTTTTAACAACTCACTCTTGTGAGGAAAAAGTTAGAGACCCATAAGAGCTACATTAATCTCTTCCAATGGCCTGCCTCCCACTGTGCCCCACCTCTTAAAGATCACACTAGCTGAATGTCACTACACTAGGAATCAAACTTCTAACACATGAACCTTTGGGGAGACAAATCACATCCAAAGCACAGCAGTTCCTTTGAGTAGAATACAGATGGGATATGAAATAAATCAGATAAACTTTGTGTTCAAGGAATATATAGTCTGCTACTAGGGAGGTTGAAAAATATATTAATAACTCTAGAGTATAGATATAACTTTGAAGAGGAGGAGGATAGCATAATGGTTGAAAGCATGGAGTTTAGAGCCAGTCTGTCAGGGTTTAAATCTCAGCTGTATTACTTATAGCTGTGTGACTCTGGGCAAGTTACTTGGTTTCTCTGTGTCTCTGTTTCTTAAAATACAGATATCCTGCCCAGTAGGATTATTTTATAAGGATTTCATGGAACATAATGTGATGCATTGTATGTGAAATGTATAATAAATTGTTAAAATTATTTGAAATTCTTATTTGTTTATGGATTTGAAAGTTTCACTGAAAAAAATACATGAATAAGGTCCCTGAAAGATTAATAGTTGTACATAGAACTGAGTAATGATATTCCATATGGACATAAACAGACATAAGTAAAATGTGTTCAGAGAATAAAAAATAATTTGTTTTGTTTAGAGGCTAGTTGATCTGTACGAGTATAGTGGACAGAAGAAACAGAAAGGTACTTTAGATGCTTGCTATGCAAAGTATGATCTGCACACCAAAAACATTTGATGTGATCTGGACACTTATTAGCAATGCAGCTAACCTACAGAATCAGACTCTGCATTTTAATTAGATCACAAAGGGTTAGTAAAATCATTGGTTAAAGATTGAGAAGCACTGCTTGAGACTATATTTTAGGAGGTCTTAAATGCTGTGGACTAGCTTATGATCCTATTTTAGCTAAATGTTTAAATGTTTTAAGGTAGGAAGATAGTTGAATGAACTGTACATTGGGAATATTTAAGAAATACATTAATCTAAGAGTAGATTATATGGAAGATAAACAAGATGGTAGTTGCACTATCATTATTGTATTGTCAGTATACTCAGATTATTAATCTCTTAGATACTGGTAAAAATCAATAGAACTGAGAGACTAAACCAAGTCATTTTTTCAATTTTGTGTGAAAACTTACTATTTAGTGGGCCAGACACTCCAGATGACTAATCTGCACATTTTCTGCAGCTCTTCTTAAGGTTCTTCAGGATAATTAAGTCCTGGTATCCTAAAGTATCTACTTTGTGTGACTGTCTTCTCTCCTATGCATCTAAAAGGATATTGGTTATGTAACATCCTTGGAAAAATACAGAAAATAGTCCATTTTCTGTCTTCTCTGATTCATGTAGTGAATACTTACTAAGGAAGCTACATAGGAAACCAAATAATTGCAGGAGTCAAACTTGATGCATCTATACCAAATGTTAAGGACAGTGTTTTTGTTTGGATGGCATGGAAATAGAGTCCACATCTTACTTTTTGGATGTGTATTATCTTCCTTTGTTAATGTTTCTGCCCTCTCTTAGGCAGATTACAAAATGATTTATTCCACTTGCCTTTCTTAATTACAGTCATATTCCAAGGCCACTCCCATTATGTGTACTTACCTAAACATACCCAGTTTACCTTACCTACCTTTACCGGAAAAATCTTAGCTAATCTTTTTCATTAAATGTTTTTAAATCAATTTTATTTTTAAAAGATCTTAAGGTGGAATGGAGATATGAACTTACTCTTCCCCATCTTACTCCTGTCTGGCATCTGTACATTTAGATTGTTTTAAATCTGGAAATAAATTGTTTTGTTGAAAATAAAATAATAGATTAACACTACATTACTTCTGTAATAAGATTTCTTCCTTCAGCTGGGTGTGGTAATCCCAGCTGCCCAGGAGGCTGACACAGAAGGATTTCAAGTTCAAGGCCAGCCTGGGCAACTGAGGCCCTGTTTCAAAATAAAAAGTGAAAAGAGGAAGGGATGATGTTCAGTGCTCCCTGGATTCAATACCAATACTGCAAAAGTTGGGGAGAACAGAGAGAAAGAAAAATCTTTTAGAGATTGATTCTTGGCTTGTGTGAAAGAATTATTATATGTCTAGTAGATTAGTTTCAGCATTTTTATTAAATATTGTTAAACATATAAATCAGTAATTTTCAGGTATTTTACTAAAACAATACCTTAGTAGTCAGATGTTGGTGTTTGGTGGGCAGTTAAGAAAGCAGCAGAGAAAAGAAGTGTTCAGTATTGATACTTCCAAAATACTTAATATAACTCAGGAAGAAAGATGAAAGGTCATTTTAATCCGCAGTCGAGGCATAAATTCTGTTAATTATATTAAGTAGTGTTACTAGGTACTTGTAAAAGTGGCTCACCAAATAAGTGTTACCAAGTTTTGGGTTGCTCACCTCTCCTTCTGGAGTTGGATTGCAGCTTCTTCTCCTCACAAATGAAGAATTGGACAAAATGAGCAAAAGACAGTGACAGTTTATTTGAAAAACAAAAGTGGAGAGTGAGGGGGAGACTGGCTCTACAGAGCAAGCTTGGGCCGAGTAGAAGAGGAAAAAGCAAGATGAAAAGTACATCCTGGAACACACAGGGCAGGCTGTCATGAGGAAGGCTGCAGTAGTGAGCTTTTCATGGCATCTGTGTCCTTTTACACCATCCACATCTGGAGGGAACCCTGGGGAACTTCTCCATACTGGTCCTGAGAGGCGGTGCTGGGATCCCAACCTCTTTAACCCATGCCCTATCTCCTATCTGAGTATATACAGTGCTTTTCTCATGTGTGATATAAAAATCATCTGGAATGTTGCTTCTTGAAAATATAGTTAACATTTTTGTTTGTTTGTTTCATCCTTAGGTGGTAATAAATATAATGTAGTGATACTAAATCATTAGCTTGTTGTGTAAATTACCTTTAAAATTATTTAAGCCAGGCACCATGATACACATCTGTAATTCTTGCACTCAAGATGCTGAGGCAAGAGGATTGCCACAGGTATTAGGCCATCCTTGGCTACACAGTTCAAGGCCAGTGAAGATGACATAGTGAGACTGTCCCAAAAAAAGGAAACAAAGAAAAAAGTGTATTTACAATATATTATTCTTCCTATTAGGGTAAATACATGTTGGAAACTAAGTCATATCCTATGTACAGTCTCATTAACTGTGGCTGATTTCTGTTTATTAGCTGCTTTTGAAGATAGTTCTGCTATTTGTCCATTCCATTTATTGAGAATAACGGTATTTTACATAGAAAGTATGGATGGAAGCCTAAAACATTTTGTGTGTCCCTTTTCCATTTGGAATTAAATATATTTTAAAGATGTTTTAAAATTTAATATGTAGGCACCAAGAGTGGAAGCACAAGTTCTTCTGGGATCTTTGGTTTGCTTTCCCAACTTATATTGTGAATTGCCTGCACTCCATCCCAACATTCCTGATATTGCTGTGTCTCAATTTACAGATGTTAAGGTAAGAAATCACATGCTAGTCTTTAGCATTTAAGTGATTTTATCACCCTAAAATATATATGTTAAAATTTGCCTTCTTTTTGAAATCTACATGGTTGTTAAAGAACATTAACTAGTCATATCCTCCAGATAAAGAATGTCCGTTAGAAATGTTGCCTTTTGTGTATGTGTGTTTAAACTGCTTTGAACCTTTTCAGTGTTTAACCTACTCATATGTCCATCACTTTGGATTTCTTCACTTACTGAGCATTTATTGAAATATCCTATGAGGTAAGATTCAGTGCTGCCAATGTAAGGTATACAAACTAAACCTGCATTTGACTCCTTCTCCCAATGTCTTAGCATGTTATATGGCAAATAAAGTAATGGAAGTTTCTGTACTGCTTATGGAACTTTGGAGTTAAGTGACAGTCTCATGTACCTGAAGCATTAAAGGACTGCAATAATAGATGGTGCAAAATTAACAGTGACTATACAGTTGGCAGTAGAACTGCCCTGATCCTAGATATTAATCCTAAAAGAAAGGTGAATGTGTCCTGTTGGGAGCAGGTGTGCCAAATGACCCTGGCTGTGTAGAAGCCTTTTAAATAATTTCAGCCAGAAAACTGTTAACAAGTTGGTTTGTGCCTCTGCAGAGGAGAAAGTGTGACATGATCTGCATCCCTAGCTATCTGGATAATTGTGCCTGTCATTGTATTTAGCAGATAGTCTTTTGACCTAAACTGTTCCTTAGAATGAGAAGAGAAGTTGAAAAAAAGAAATTATAGCCCTCAGGGAAAATGCTGATGAATTTTTTGATATTTGCTTTCTCTTCAGTTTTTCAGTCCAATCGATTTATGCCAAGAGTGTTACACACCCTTTTCTTAGTATCCGTATTTCTCTTTGTAACATTGATCACACTTGTAATTTATTGTTCAGTGCCTAACTTCTGCTTTAGACAGATAAACACCATGATGTGTCCTATATACTGCTATATCCTTGTAGTCTAACACATTTTTTGGCAAATGATATACATTCAGAAATCTTTTGTTAAACAAATGAACATGACTTAATAGATAAAATCATATGAGAAAATGAAGATTTACAGTATTTTAATAAAAACTATATAAATTTGCCTTTGTTCTTCATGATCTGCTTTTATTTATTTTTACAAGTTAATAGAGGTCAGGTATCATGGTAATCGTTTTAACTTGCTTAGACAGTTTTGAGTTAATTAGGGATTAGCCTAGCCTACTTAAAATGTCTGTATTTCTGTCTTTTGACTGATATGTAGGCAGTAATGGTTAAAGTGATTTTTAAAAAAATACTACCATTTTTTGTGGGGAAAAAAGCCTCCGAAATCAGAAGTAATTTTAATCCTGATGAAGAAAGCAAAAACCCTTAAAGTTGTAATTGTTCTTAGAAAATGAATATTTAATGAAAAAGTTACATGGCATTGTTGTTATATTTACTTTTCATATTTTTAATGAAGTCAGCTCCTTATGAAGTCATTTATGGCTTCTTGCCAAGGTATTTGCTTACTGGGACTTTGTATCATGTTTGTTTATATTTTATATCTAAAGTTCACCTATTTAATAGTTTTTAATATAGTCACAGAATTATCCAATCACACTTAATATTAGAACTTTTTTACCACCGCGAAAGAAACCCCATATCTATTACTAGTCCCTCTCTTTCTCCCTTACTGCCGTCTCCTGGCAACTATAGATTTGTGCTGTCTGTAGATTCCCCTGGCATATCACATGATCTTGTATTTTAATTGTTTACAAATCTGCCTCCCTCCTTGGACTGTAAATTCTTTAAGGATAAGTACATGGCTTTGCTATCTTCTTAATGTCTGCACTTAGCAGAATCTATGACACAGAAAGCTCTTAAGCTTGAACACAGTAGATATTTTCCACATAACCGTTAATTGCTAGCCACTGGGCTAGGTGCTTAATTTACAAAGATAAATAGAAGACTGTTCCTTTTAGGAAGCTTGATAAGTTCTATATGGCCAATAAATACTTACTGAGTATAAGTATGGATAACTTTTTAAAACGACTAACCAATTTCTTAGTTATGAAATGTAGTGGCTTTCTTGTTCTCTTCAACTATTTAACCCTTTTGATGTTTCTGATTTCCTAAATGTGGCTTATTTTAGATAGATTTGGGGGTGGGGGATCATTGGTGATTGAACCCACAGCCTCACACATCCTAGGCAAGCACTGTACCACTGAGTTATACCCCCAGACCTTACACAGTTCTGTCTTTATTTACTTTTTATTTCTGTAAGTATTCTGACTCCTTAATAGTGTGTTTTATCTACTAAACATATACCCACTTCAGTGTCCTGTAGTTGTTGTCTCTGTTTTTTACCCTCTTGAATATTTTGTTTATTCAACTTAAATATCTAGAACTTTTCCCCAAACTCACACATTATCATATTTTACAAATCATCAAAGAAGAGGCTGGCTTTTCTTTCAGCTTTGTTAAAGTAAAATTGACAAATAAAATTATATGCAAAGGTGTACAACATAGTGTTTTGATAATAGTTTATTATTTGATATTTTATAATAAGAGTTTATTCTAACAATTTGTAGTAAATGTCAAGCTAAGTCACATATTCATCAGCTCACACAGTTACCTTTTTTTGTAGAAGATTAATGAGAACAAGAAAGGTGTACTCAGATTTCAAGTATATGCTACACTATTGTTAACTATGATGACTGTGTGAATGCTACATCTCCAGAATTTATCCAACCTGCACATCTGAAACTTTGTACCCTTTCCTAACATTTCTCCATTTCCCCCAGCCTCTAGACCCTTATAATTACTATTATTTTACTCTGTTTTTAAGAGTTCAACTTTTTTAAGTCCACCTATAAGTAAGATTCATGTAGCCAGTGTCTGCGCTCGCTCTCTCTCTCTCTCTCTCTCTCTCTTTTTTCTTTTCCATGGTGAGGGTTGGGAGGATTACTGAGGATTTAACCCAGGACCTTCACATTAAACATTCTTGCCTTTTTTTTTTTTATTTTTTATTTTTTATTTTGAAGCACAGTCTCCCTAAGTCATTGAGCTACCCAGGCTGGTCTCAAATATATGATCCATAGTGCTAGAATTAAAATTGTGCACCACCATGTCTCAATAAGATCTTTTTAAAGGCTGAATGATTTCTCATTTTGTATGTGTGTGTGTATACGTGAATATAAGACATTTTCTTAATACCATTTAGTCTTTTGGTGAAGATTTAAGATTTTTTTCATATCTTGGCTAGTATGAATAATAATGCAACGGACATAGGAATACAAATATCTTTTGACATACTGACCTCATTTTCTTTTGATGTATACCCAGAAGTGAAAATGCTTTGGACAGCATGGACATTTTAACAATATTAATTCTTCCAATCCATGAGCACAGGGTACCTTTTCATTTATTTGTATCCTTTTGAATTTCTTTCATCAGTGTTTTGTAGTTTTCACCTCTTTAGTGAAATTTATTTCTAAATATATTATTGTTTTTGATACTGTTGTTAAATGAAATTATTATTTTCTCCAGAGAGTTTGTCGTTAACCTATAGAAACACAACTGATTTTTATATGTTGATTTTGTATTGTACAACTCTCAGAGTTTATTAGTTGTAACAATTTGTGGTGGGCTCCTTAGGGTTTTTGTTGTTGTTGTTGTTTTCAGTATAAGATCGTGATATCTGAAAGACAGTTTTAATTCTTCCTTTTTTATATAGATACCTTTTCTGTTTTTCTTTTTTTCTGTGAAGTTGCTCTGTGCAAGACTTCCCTTCCCCTGCAAGTGGCGAGTGGGCCTCGTTGTCTTGGTGCTGATGTAGAGGAAAAGCTTTCAGCTTTTCACATTTGACTCTGATGTTAACCTGAACTTTTGTGGCCTTTGTTATGTTGAGAAACATTCCTTCCATATCTAATTTGTTGAGAGTTTTTATCCTGCAAGGATATTGTGTTTTCCAAACCTATTGAAATAACCAGATTTTTATCTTTCATTCTGTAAAGTGGTGTTAACATTTTTTGTGTGTATTGAACCATCCTTGCATCTCAGAAATAAATTCTATTTGATCATGGTGTATAATCTTTTTAGTGTGCTGCTCAATTTGATTTGCTAGTATTTCATTGAAGAGTTTTTGCATCTATGTTCATCTAGATACTGGCCTGTAATTTTTTTTTTATTTGAATTTGTTAAGGAATTGTGGCCTCATGAAATGAATTTAGAAATGTTATACCTCTTCATTTTTTTGTGAGAGTTTGAGAAAGGTTGGTGTTAATAGTTCTTTTTTTTTTTTTTTTAGACAGGGTCTCACTATGCAGTTTAGGCTGGCCTTGAGCTCATTTTGCAGCCCAGACTGGTCTCAAACTCTCAATGATTCTCCTGCCTTGGCCTCCCAAGTGCTGGGATTACAGGCATGCACCACCACACCCGGCTAGTTATGCTTTAAATGTTTGATAGAATTTACCTGTGACACCACCTGGGTCTGACTTTTAAATGCTATTTCTCAGTTTTAAAAGGATGTTCATGTCTGTGAGCTATTAATTCTGCTTTAATTAGCTGTCTTATAGTGAGGCTTTATTACTCTTCTAATCCAGAACAAAAGATTTATTTTGAACATACTGTTTGGTTATAAAGTTCACAAATTGTTGTATTTATTTAGCTACTTTGACAAATAACATCAAATTCTTTACTAAAATTATGTATGTTGAGACAAACTGTTTCACTTAAGTGTTGGGCTGGTAATACCTGGCACAGTGCCTAGTCTGGAGTGGCCATCCTAAATAAAAATTTGTTGAATTAGTAAAGAAAATCTTTCTTATTGCTATTAACTCCTTCTCTTTATTTTAGGAACTTATAATCAAAACTATATTAAGCTCAGCAAGAGATGAGCCCTCTGGTCCTGCACGGTAGGTCACATATTTTGAGATTTAATGTAACTATTCTGTGTTTGGAACTTTATTTTGGAAATTGATCAAATTATTATAGCAGTCTAGGTTGTACTCATAAAAACCATTTTAAACTATAAGTTTAAATTATTTGAATGATCATTCTTTTTATGACTACATACTAACAGTGTTTCATTAAAAAAAGACTTGTTACTCTTTTAGTTACCCACTATATCTTAAAAGCTTCTTTCATTTTATTTAAGTATATTTTGCTTATATTCAGATTATATTTATCATTGTCTCATGTAGCAGTGTAGCAGGTGCCCAATGAGTGTGTGTTTAAGTTGACTTACAATAAGATATTTTTATTGTAAAAAGTAATATAGCTAAGAAAAAAGTATATTTTAATTGGTCATAATTGTGATAGAATACAAGTAATAAGATTTTTACACTTTTTCCCCCTATGTCTTGAGAATTGAAAAGTAACATTTTGTTTTAGTAAATAACCCCAAAAGGATTGAGGTTTAAATGAGCAGGTTTCCAGAAGCATACCATGTTTCTTCTCTAACCCAAAACAAGTTCTTTTTTATATTTTTTGATGTTAATTCTAACAATATGATACTAACCTCAGCATTAGTCTGCTACTACAGTACTCCTCTGACCTCAGTGAAAAGTCCTCCTTACCAATCATGTACATATTTGTTAATCTAGGGTTCAAAACCATTGGTACTCTAATTCTAGTTTAAACTTTTTTTTTTTTTTTTTTGGCAAATAAAAGTCCTGTAAAATGAACTCTTTGGTTACATGAGACAACTCCAGTTTTTACAAATATAATTGCAGATTCTTTTCACTTGATAAATGAGTTAACTAAAAACAAATCTCTCGAACAGATTCTTCCTTCTCACTAATCTCATTTAAATTTACAACAATTTTCCTACAATAATTGTTCTATTTAATCCTCATCACAATTCTGAAAGATTAATGGAATCACTCTTTCAATTTTGCTAGCCAGAAATCAATGCTAATAACCTAATATTTATTAAACTCAAAGCCAGCATTTATTAAACTCTGTGTGCTAGATGTGTTCTAAACACTTATCCCAGTGAGTTTTATAATAGCTGTATGAAATACCTATAATTTTTATCCTCCTTTTTATAAGAAACTGGAGCCCAGAGTATTTAAGTAACTTGCATTCTCTCTCAGATGTGACAGAACCATGATTATTACCCTCACTGTTTGTTATCAGAATCTTACTAGATACTTGGTAACTAGCAGAACAACTAAATTTGAAAATAGAGCTAAAGACACTAAATCTTCTGTCTTTTTTCTTTTGATTGATTTCAGCTCTTAGGTGAATAGGGAAAGCCTAAAATGTGGCTGCACAGAGAGAGAGATTGAGGAATCATTAACACAGCAGCTTGTGTTGTTAAGAAGATGGGGAAGTTCCAGAAGTTGGTCATAACCATTGTCTCAGATTATTTTCCTATGCCTTTTTAATTTTTTTTTTTTTTTTTTTTTTTTTTTTTTTGCAGCACCGGGGATTGAACTCACAACCTTGCGCTTAGACCGCTGAGCTAGATCCCCAGCCCTGTTTTTGAGACAGGGTCTCGCTATGCCATTCAGGCTGGCCTTGAGCTCACTTTGTGGCCCAGGCTGGTCTCCAACTCACAATGATCCGCCTGTCTCAGCCTCCCGAGTGCTGGGATTAAAGGCGTGAGCCACCACGCCCAGCCTTTTTAATTTTTTTAAAAGCCTAAACCCCCAAATCTGGGCAGGAGCAGACAGTTGAGCTAAAGTGCAAATAGTCTCAATTACTTTGCAGTTTGAGGGACGTAGGAAACTCTACAAACAAAAAACAAGCATCTTGTTCTCACCCCTTCATGTTACAACAAAACTGTTTAGCATTTGTACTAGTAGACTCTGCTTTTAGTTATCTGAATACATGGAGAGCTTTGCTTTGCTTTACTGCAGTGTTGCTTTAGGATTACAGTTGTTTCCACTGCTAAGCCTGAAATTTGGTTATTTAGATACATGAATATACAGGACTTAAGAATGGACAAATTGGGGAAGAAATAAACTAATAAACTTTACTTTGAAGATTGGCAGTTTCGATAGTAAACAGTGTAGTGACATCATCACTCTACATTGAAAGTACTTAAGACCTTCTGATCTGCTGTGCTCCTGATAAAAAGTTACTTGTGCATTGTATGATTCCAGAGATTAGCATTCCACCAAATTTGTTAAGAATATCAGCATGGGAAAAAAATTACATGGACATCCCACATATGCCAGAATACTAGACTATTGACTCTTTATAGAGAGAACAATTGTATAGTTTATCAGAAACCTAAACTTTGAACACACTAATAGAATTCTTTCTGATACTGATAATAAAATAAGTTTCTTCAAGCTTGAAGTCAGCTGAACTTACATTGCTAGGGAAGTGAACCCCTATAAGACATAAAGTAACAGAAAAAATTTCTACAATTCCTATTTCTGATGGAATTCTTTTTATAAATTATATAAGGTTTTCTGTTCTTGATTTGTTTTATAAAGAATCAGTTGACTAGTTGTGGTAGTAGTTAAAGACTAATCCATTTTTACTTTTATCTTTGTTGGTTGTCTTTTTTGCAGATGTGTGGCACTTTGCAGTTTAGGTATTTGGATTTGTGAAGAGCTAGTCCATGATTCTCATCATCCTCAAATTAAAGAAGCTCTGAATGTAATTTGTGTTTCCTTAAAGGTAAATAAAAACTATTTAATGAATGTAATAAGGTAGTTAAGAATGCAGTTATTTTTCTGCAAATGATGATTATATGTCATACTTTTACAGAATAATGCATTTATAGTAAATATTTGTGTTATTTTATTATTAGATTATTTCTTTGATCCCACCTCTCAAGAATGATGCCACCCTCAGATTTAGGGTATTTTTTTATGACTTTTTTTTTTATTTCTTTTATCTGAATTTTTTATATATTTAGTTTTGTTCCTGGAATATATGAAAAAGTGTGTGTGTGTGTGTGTGAGTGTGTATATTTCTTTCTGAAAAGGAAATTGGTCACTTAAAACAGGTTCTTTGGGGTTTTTTAACTAGTATTATAACTTTTTAATTTTTATCATTTCCTAAATTTTTGGACTATTCAACTTTCAGCTTTTTTATTTTTCTTTTTTGAGACAGGGTCATGCTGTGTAGTTCAGGCTATCCTTGAACTCACTTTGTAGCCCAGGCTGGCCTTGAATTCATGATCCTCCTGCATCAGCCTCTCAAATGCTGGGATTGCAGACATGCACCACCATGCCCGGCTCAACTTTTGACTTTGATTTGATTAAAAATCTTTTAGCCAGAATAAAATTAGATAATAATCTTTTTATACAGAACCCAAATGGATACAAGGAGTGGTCCAAATATACAACAAATCTTTGATTTTTTTGAAACAGGTTCTCACTGTGTAGTTCAGGAAGGCCTTGACTGAACTTGTGGCAGTCTTCCTGTTTTAGCCTCCCAGGTTCTGGGATTATAGGAGTATATCACCTTGCCTATAAAATATACAGTGAATCTTTAAATTAGAAAAAAATTATTGTAGTAAAATACACCTTCCCATCAGTCCCCCTCAAAATACTCCTCACTGTGAATATATTTATCCCATTTGTTCTTGCCACTTTCTGCAGCCGTTCTGAAAATCCTTTTTCGTGAGTGTCCTTACAGGATATGATTAAAAATATAGTAAATGCTGCCACTGTGTGTCACGAGTGTTTTTACAAGGCAGGCTTGTAAAAACATTACAGTGTATCCTCATCCATCTTATCTGGCACCATGTCACTCTGACTCTCCCAAAGTCAAAATGATTATGAAAGGTAAACATTTTGAATCAATTCTCAACATAGAAGTGACCATGATAGAGCAACTAAAGACACTCATAAAAGAAGACTTCCAGAACTTCTTCAAAAAGTAACAAGAGCCAAGAATGGTGGTGCACACCTGTGATCCTAGCTCTTGAGTGGCTGAGGCAGGAGGATCACTAGTTTGAGGCCAACCTGGGCTACATAGTGAGGTCAAGGCCAGCTTGAACTACATAGTGAGACTGTCTCAAAGTAATAAAAAAAAAGCAAAAAAAAAATTAAAAAATAAAAATTTTTTTTATAAAGGTAGCAAAAACAATGAGATAAATGTGTCTGAAGCAAGGGGAGGTATATTTTGAGAAAGATTAATGGCAATGGATCTTTTACTGCAGCAATTTTTTATTTCTGTATTTACTATTTTTGATCATCCTTGCAAATGAGTATTTTTAATGAAAAGATATGCAGTATTTTTTCTTTAAAATTTTAGTTCCCATTGTATCTAATACTTTAAACATACAGTTTATCTTATAAATACTTTAATAATATATTTTTTGACATATTTCTGAATTTGTACCATTTGAGGCACTTTGCTAGGCAAAGTGAAGAACAAGGAGATAAAAACATGCATTACTAGCTTCCAGAGATTGAATAATATCATAAATAAAAATATTAAAATGCAAATTATAAAACATAGAAATCTGAGAGTATTCAGTAAATGTCTGTAAATTGCTGAGTTCAAAGGAAACAGTTCACTTTGACTTAATTTTCAAAGAAGACTTTGAAACATTTTGTTAGAGTTTAAAGAGAAGGTGAGAACTAGAAACAATAAGTATAAAAAAAGTTTGATTTTTATGTCACTGGAGACCCATTTGAGAGTTTTAAACATTGAGAATGCTAGGATCAGAGCAGCGCTTTAAAAGTTTAATTTGAAAATGTTGCAAAGAATAGAAAGGAGTGGTAGAAAACTTTTTTTTTTTTTTTGCGGCACCAGGGATTGAACTCACAACCTTGCGCTTACCAGGCAGGCGCTTAGGCTGCTGAGCTAGATCCCCTACGGTAGAAAACTTTTTAACTAGCTGGACACATAGGTACACATCTGTAATCCCAGCTGCTAGTGAAACTGAGGTAGACAAGATTCCAAATTCAAGGGTAGCCTGGCTCCTTAAGTGAAATATTGTGTCAAAATAAGATTTTTAAAGGTCTGGAAATATAACTCAATGGTGGACCTCTTGCCTAACATGTACAAGGCCCTGGGTTTCATTCCCCAGTACCACAAAGAAAGATTGATAACAAGAATAATGCAGAAATCCAGGTAATTGAAAATGTAGTAAAAGTTTAATGAGGACAATCAAATATTACAAAGAAAAACTCCAGCTGTGTGTGTCCAAGGAATGTGTTACGATTTTATTTTGTCGCTGAAGATTTATCTTCCTAATAATATTTTAAATACTCATAAATGTATATGACAAAAAGAAATATGCATGAAATTTAAAATTTTTGCTTTGGTAAACGAGGAGAAGAAGGTTTGAAGGGAGGCTAAGGGAATAGGGGAAAAAGAAGAATCAAATATATTATGTACAGGTACAAATTCCCTATGACGAATGTGATTATTGTGTATATCAAAAGAATACCAATAAAATTAATTTTTAAAAAAATTTAAAGTTTTTCAACAACTAGTACACTGATGGCTAGTTCATTAAGAAACTTTTTTTTAACAGCAATTTTCTTTGTTGTTGTTATTGCAGTTTACTAATAAGATGGTTGCCCATGTAGCTTGTAGCACGCTTCACATGCTGGTTCATTACATACCTAGACTTCAGATTTACCAACCTGACTCTCCTTTGAAAATTATTCAAGTAAGTAATTTATTTTTTTCTATAACCTTGTGAAAGATGCTTAGATTTGCATGCCTTGAAATAAAAAAATAATTCAGAGGGTTTAAAGTTTTTTTGCTTATGAGGTATTTCAGATTTTATGAAAGGTATATTTAAAAGAATTTTCTACTTAATGAATCCAGTCAAAAATCTGTAAAAAATAAAATAGGAACACAACAAAAATTTATGCTAATACATTTTTTACATGCACACCAAAACTGAATGAAACGAACCAGTTGCCAGAATAATAGAGCACTCTACCCTTTTATGGTGTCTCACCATGAGCCAGAGTCTCACCATGTAGTTCAGGCTGGTGTTGAATTCACTATGTAATTCAAACTTGCAATCCTTCTGCCTCAGTCTCCTAAGTGCTGGAATTACAGGCATGTGCCACCATGCTTGGCTCTTCCATTTAATAACATCATTATTAATACTTCATGTTTCTCTATCTAGCATTTACTTACATAATATCTGCATATATGTTACAGATCTGTCTATGGGAAGGGAACCAAGAGATGAAAGGTTCAATAACTGCAGGGAAAGAAAGAAGGGAGGGGACTATAAAAAGAATTAAGATGTTTTATGTACATGTACCAGCTTCCCACAATGAATGTAATCTTTGTACTGCATACATGTGCTGATAAATTTGAAAGTTAAAAAAGAAAAAGCTCCTTTTTTTTTTTTCCCCAAAGCACATATTTGCATATACAGGTTAAATATTCCTTATGTGAAGAATTTGAGATTTTGGAGATTTATGGATTCAGGAATATTTGCCTAGATTTTTACCAGTTGAGCATCCCTGATCCAAAATTGGAAACACTCCAAAATCCAAAACTTTTTTGAGTGTCATACTAGCACTCCAAATATTTTAGATTTTGAAACATTTCAAATTTTAGGTTTGAGATGCTCAACCTGTATATATAGGAATCTGGAAAGACAGTAGAGTGGATTTCCTATCTTTTAATATTTTAACAATTATCTATGTATTTATACATACTGATTTATTTCCATGAATTGAATTAAGATGAAATTATACTTGATAGAACATGTATATGTAATTTTGAATCTATACTTGGGAACTTTAAATGATTGACAGTTAAATATACTTAAAAAGTTTATTTATTAAATTACTTTACCAATATGTATTAGGGTAAAGTATAAGTATTTAAATAATGCCTTTAGGATAAATTCGTAGCAATAGATTTTATATTATTTTAGAATATAACAATTAACTTTAAGATGTATCATTAATTTAACTTATTTTGAACTCATTTATTTACTCATTTGTTTTGCCTATAGATCCTAATAGCCACTATCACTCATCTTTTGCCGTGTACAGAAGCCTCATCTTACGAAATGGATAAGAGGGTAATTTAAAGTCTGTTTGGTATCTAATATGTGGTTACCTAGCTTAAAATATTTGTATTTCAAATTTTCAGAGATACATACTTACATGATAAAAATTCATCTTGCATTCACGGTTATAGTGAGAACTATATTTCCATTATTCATGTATCACTATATTTTAATTCAAGCTTAGACTTTAATTCATGTCTATTTGATAAAGTTTTTGAATTTCAGGGCTGAAAAGAACCTTGGAGGACATTCTGCCCGCTTAGTAATTATTTTATTTTATCCTGCCAAATTATGATGAAGACTATTACTTGTGAGGAATTCATCACTACTGAAAGCATCCACTTGTTTTTGTATAGCCATTACTGGTAGAAAGTAAAGATATTTCCAGTAAACAAAGTACACATAATACACAGAGATAGATATGTCACTTAAGAAAAAACATTCCTTATGTCCTTGAAAAAGTTCTACAAACTGTGGGTTTACCATTGTAGATTTATTGTGAGAATCACTTTATTATTTCAGCTTGTATTTGTCAATTCTAGAGTTTCTTTGTAGTTTTACAGATTTTCATATTTTGCCTGAAATTCTACATTTCTTCATCACTTATATGAATCATCTTTTGAAAAATGTTTAATGTATTTATTGTAATTGCTTTAATGTCTTTGTTTGCTAAATCTAATATCTAGAGTTATCACTGTTTGTTTCTATTGAGTGTTTTTTTTACTATAAATTCCATTTTCCTTTTTGTTCATCTGTCTTCTAATTTTTTTATTTTATATTAGACATTATGCACAGCATGTGGAAACTCTAGATCTCTGCTGTTTGAATAGCTAAATCCACATGTGGCTTTACATTAAAGGTTCACATTAAAATTTTAATTCTGCATTTGCACATTTAAAGTGCTCAATAACTGCATGGACAGATATAGACAGTTTACATCACTGCACAGGCCTGTAGTAGACAATGCTGCTCTATAGTCTTATTAATTTCATCTGAAAAATTTTTTGTTTCTTACCCTTATGGCATTCAGATCTCCAATTCTTCTCTAGGTCTCAATGTTACTACCTCTTAATTACAATGTATCGAAATCTTCAGTATGTTTCACTTACTGCTTATGTTCTGCCTGTTAATTTACAGATCTCTGTAGCTATGATTACATTTCTATTCCTGTTTCAAGTTGTTTTCTTGTGTGGCTACATACACTTTATACTTGTTTCTTCAATGTCTTTCATATCACTGATTTCATCAGTTTACTTCAGAATTTTTTATTTTTTTCCCTTTGTATTCAGTTTACACCTCGTTTGGCATAGTTCATGGTAAATACATTCTTCAGCTTTAAAAGAGACATACGGGCTGAGTCTCCTCTCTTATTTGAAACGCTTGGGACTAGAAGCTTTTTAAAAAATATTTGCATGTAATTATTAGACATCTTGGGGATGGGACCTAAGTCTAAGACATTCATTTAGCTTCCCTATATACCTCATCCACATAGCCTTAAGATAATTTTATAGAATATTTTTGACAAACCTGCATTTGGATTGTAACCCTTCCTATGAGATCTGCCATGGAATTTTCCATTTATGGTATCAGGTTGACACTCATGACCTTGTGGATTTTAGATTTTAGATATTTCAATTAGGGATGCTTAACCTGAACTCCATTTTCACCCCAGAAGCTTTCATTTTAGTGTCTTAAATGAAGTCTAGAATTCCAAATCTAGTTCCTGAACACTATTAGAAAAACTAATTGGCTGTGTCCTTCTGTATCACCTTTGGCTTACAAAAACCTAGCTATTACAATGAAAAAGTTTTCCCTTGTCTATTTAATTAACTAAACATTTATTGTTTATAAAATATGTCTGTGATACTCTACTGCACTAAATTAAACACAGATAAATAAGATAGCCTCTGCTGTCCAAGAATTTTAAGATTAGAGAGGTAAGTGAGGCAATACAATATAATAGGCACTGTTATGCTTATGTGTATATATATAAAATACCATAGAGGAGGAAGTAATTTAACTATTAAGAAGGTGAGGGCTTGTTAATCAGAAACTTCCTTAAAGGCGAGTAGGGTTTTCTACATAAATACAGACAAGAGGTAGAGCCATAATGTTATTCCAAAGAGAGGGAATAGCATATGTAGAGTCATGGAGGTATGAAACATAATGATGTATTTTGGGGAAATATGAGTCAGTTCCATATTATACAATATGAAATGTGTGATTAAGAATAGGGAAATATAAAATTTCAGAGATCAAAGAGCCAGACTTATGAAGGGCTATGGTTTTAAAGCACAATGAAATATGGACAGTTTTATAAAATTATGAAAGTCAAATTAAATGGAATAATATGGTAATTGTGATTAAAGTAATCTCTATAGAATTGATGACATTCTGAACTAAGACTAAAAAGGAATAGAGAACAGATATTCACAAAGTGGAATCCACAGGCAAGGAAAGGAAGAGAAGAAAAAATCAGGATTGTTAGAAGAAATTGGGTTTCAATTTTCTGTGTGTTTAAGTAGTAACATCCAGATGGAAAACACCAGCTAAGCAACCTGATTAGAAAATTTTTTTTTTTTTTTTTTTGCGGCACCGGGGATTTAACTCACGACCTTGTGCTTGCCAGGCAGGCGCTTAGACTGCAGAGCTAGATCCCCAGCCCTGGTATTTTTGAGACAGGGTCTCACTATGCCGTTCAGGCTTGCCTTGAGCTCACTTTGTAGCCCAGGCTGGTCTGGAACTCACAATGATCCGCCTGTCTCAGCCTCCCGAGTGCTGGGATTACAGGCGTGAGCCACCACGCCCGGCTCTGATTAGAAAATTTGAGACTGGAAGTAAAAATATTGGCATTCTTAGCACATAAGTAGTATTGAAATGTGGGCCTATATGAGATCGCTTTAGGAGAGACTATTGTGTGAGAAGAAATATCAAAATACAGCACAATGAAAAAGCAAGCAAAGGAAAATTCAGTAAAAATGACCAAAAGGGCTAGTGGGGAGAGGTAGAAAACCAGGTCCAGAAGAGAGTAAGCACACAGAAAGGAAGATTAATAATCCCCAAAATACTTTTCTGATCTCAAATTTTATTATTCACTCATACTCAGATTAGTAGAAACAAATAATAGCAGGTTTGAACTAATACTTTTACTCAATCATATAAAAAATAATAACACTATTCAACGTACCTTTTTGGAATTATGTGTACACTTAAAGAGGAATCATCATTCAGTGTGATTTGTCCCATCTTTCTTAGACAGATTTCTTTGTATTTTTCAAATACACTTTTATTACTGTAAACATCTTTAAAATGTCAAACTGTCCTTCCTATGGAATGTGTTGGGAACATTACCTAGCTTTATTATTTTTCTCTTTTGTGTTAAATCCAGATACTTTTTTTTTCTTTTCAGTCGTTTTGATTATTGTGTTTTATTAGAAACTTGTGCATTGCATAAGGCAGAGATATTGAATTAATCATTATTGTATTCTTTGTCTAGGAACTTTCAATCTTGTCATGTAGGCCATAGTATAGAGTCGTTTCTCATACATGGCATTAAAATTCCTTATAGTTCCTTTTTCTTAACTTCAGGTTCTTAGGAATATGAGTATATTTTGTATGGGGCACAAGTGTTTAGATTTCTAAAATGGTTCATCAGTATTGGTACATAGTCTTAATCTCAAAAAGAAATGCAACAAAATGAAAAGAACAGGGCTGGGGATCTAGCTCAGCGGTCTAAGTGCCTGCCCGGCAAGCGCAAGGTCATGAGTTCAATCCTCGGTGCCGCAAAAAAAAAAAAAAAATGAAAAGAACATTTATATAGTTTGTTTGGTTTGGTTTGGGTTTTTTTTGTTTGTTTGTTTTGTTTTTTTAGTGGGGGAGTTTGAGACAAGGTCTTGCTATGCAGATCAGGCAGGTGTTGAACTTGCTGTGTAGCCCAGGCTGGTCTCAAACTCTCAGTGATCTCCCACCTCAACCTCCCAAGTGCTGGAATTACAGGCATGTGCCACCATACACTTTTTTTTTAATTGTGTACAGGTACCTGGCAATGAGTATTCTAAATGCATCATTTCAACTTCAAAAGCATTTTTTTATTATATTAGTCATGTTTCCATTTGCTGGAATAAAGTACCTGACACCTAGTTATTTGTCTGATGGTTTCAGAGGGTTCAGTCCATAGTTGGCTGGCTCCAAAGCAAAATGTCATCATCTTCAAAGAGCATGGTGAGTTCAGGGCAGTTGGGAAACAGAGCAGGAGAACAGTGCCAGAGGAAAGACCTAGGAAACAGATGGACTCCAATATCATGTCCTGTTGATCACCCAGAAGAGACTTCTGGGTATTAACCTCTCCCAGTGGTTTTTTCACTAAATCAAGTAATGATATAACACAGTATTATTATCAGTATTATGAAACTAACATCAATGTATTGCCTAATCTGTATGTCTTACCCAGTTTCTACCAGGTCTCAATGATGTCCTCTTTGGCAAGAGAAAACCACTAATCATATTTTGCGTCCTGTCATGGTTTCTCTTTAGTCTTCTGTTGTGTGGAACATCTCGTTAATCTTTCCATATTTCTTGATGTTGATATATTTGAAGTATAGCCACATCATTTTATAGAATGTCCTATAGTTTGGGTTTGAGTTTCATTGTGGTTTAATCACTAAGCAGTAGTGTTTGTTTTTTGTAATTAGTTTTAATTAGGAATGTTTGATAGGAATTTCTCAGAAGATCGTGTTCATTGTATCAGATAGCACAGATGTCAGTTTGTTTCATTACAAACTGGTGCTAGCTTTAGCTGATTAAAGTGGTGTCCTCTAAGTGTTTCCACTGTTAATCTACTATTTGACCTTTTCCAATTAACAAATATTTGTAGGAAAATACATCAAAACTATGTAAGTGTCCTGTTATTCCTTAAACTTTTACTAACTGGTTTTCAACCATTGATAACTCTTAACTAAATCATTTATTGTAATAGTTGCCAAATAGTGATTTCCTAATTCTGTTATTCCTTTTACATTCATTTATACTGTGAGGAAAGCCTTTTTCTTTTTTCCTATCAGTTTTATCTCAGTATGGGCTCGTGATTCTCATTTTACGTAATATAATTCATTCGAAATAAGGTCTCTTTTTTCCCTCTGTTCTTGTTCTTTTTTCTTTTTGACCATAAGTCAGCAATCCTGTGTTTATTTTTTCATAACTGAATAGATGCATGTTTATTTTCTTTTGCTACACATAGTCTAGATAGCCTTTGGTACCATAGTTTTTGGGGGTTTTTTGTTTTATTCTTTTTTCTTTTTTCTTTTTTTTTGTTTGGCACGAGGGATTCAACTCTTGACCTCATGCTTGCCAGGCAGGCACTTAGGCCACTGAGCTAAATCCCCGGCCCTTGTTTTGTTTGTTTTTTTTAAAAGGTCTCACTATGTAGTTTAGGCTGTCTTTGAGTCACTGTGTAGCCCAGGCTAGCCTCAAACTTGTGGTGCTTCTCCTGCCTCAGCCTCCCGAGTGCTGGGAATATAGATGTGTGCCACCATCCCTGGTGGTACTTTGGATTTTTCTTTTGATACTATATCCTACAAATCACAATATATCAATTCTTAAAGCTTTTCATTCTTTTTTTACATCTAGATTGGATTAGTACTCTATTGTGTGAATGTACCATAGTTCATTCAACTACTTTTCTGTATGTGGACATGTAGGTTGTTGCAAAGTTTTGGAAATGCAAGCACTACTGAAGTGTCTAACTTTCTGCATATGTATTTCTGTATTGTTGGGGTATGCCTTCAGGATATTCTTAGAAGTGGATACTGGATTAAAAGGTAAACAGATATATAGTATTTTTAAATATTAGCATTTCTACCAGCAAACTATGAAAATATTTTTCTACAACCCCAACCATAGGTTTGTCATATTTTTGAAATTTTTGCCAATTTTGGTAAGCACCGGTATCACCATATACTTTTCATTTACCTCTTGTTGGAAGATTGGATAGCTCATGTTTCTTCCTTTAGGGTCCTCCAGTGCACATACACTTTGTTGTGCCATTTCAACCTAGGGCCTCATTGATGGTAGATGAGTGTCCTACCAAGTAGCTGAATCCTTAGCCCAGAAAAGTGTTATGGATTTGGTTCATTAATCTTTTCTTTCACTAGGTATGGATTTTTAGTCATTGTTAGCCTTATATGCAGCATTTACTTGGATATTGCTTTGTGAGTCAAACTGAAACTTTTTTTCTTTTTAAGGAAGTTATAACCATTCTGATAAGACTTACAGTTTTGATCTATTTTTTTCGTTATTGTTATGCGTATTATATTACGTTTTCTGTTCCTTTCTCGTGTGATATATTTCCTTTGTTCTTTTATTTTTAAGTTCCTCTTTTAATTCAGGCAATTTTGTAGTTTTGTACTTTTGTTCTAGTGTTTATATATATTTTACACATGCGTATATATGCGTGTTCTATGTACACCTTTTAAAATATCTTTGTATTCCTTTTCTTAACCTTTTTCTATTTTTTTATTATTTAAGAGCACTTTGTAATATTTAATGAAAAGATTGGCTCCTGTTTCCTGTACATTAACAAATCAGCTTACCCTGATTTTTTATGGGACACTGGGGATTGAACCTGGGGCCTTCACACTGAGCTATATCTCAGCCTTTTTTCATTTTGAGGTAGTGTCTCTGAGTCACTAAGTTGGTTCAGTCTAGGCTGAAACTTGGAATACTCCTGCCTCAGCTTCCCAGAGTGCTGGGATTACAAGTGTCTACCACCGCACCCTGCTTGATTCTGAATTTGTTAATATGATTTTGCAATTCTTTTCCTGACTTAAACCAGTTTTTATCCTTCCTGTAGTATTTTTTTCCTTTGATCCAACTTTATTGGTTTATTTTAGATACATAATGATCACATTCATCATAGAGTACTTTTGTGCCTGTACGTGATGTAACTTGTTTCTTTTTTTCCCGTTCCCGTTCCCTCCCTTCAACCCCTCCTCCCCTCCCCATTTACAATCTTGTAGTATTTCTTAGTTTTAAAATAAGATCAATCTTCTCACTCCCAGTATCTCTAAATGCTTGTTTGAAAATACTTTGAATAAGTTTAGAACGCTTTATTCCAGTTTTGTTGTGCTTCCTAGTTTGTCTTGAAGGAGGAATTACCTTGTTTTCTTCTTTTAGTAAGTAGGTGAAGGCTGCCTTTGTCATTTCTGTAGACAAGGTTGGTGGCTTGGGGTAGTTTACAAGTTTCCTAGTTCAAGAGTTCCGTGTTCTAGCAGTTTTAAGTCTTGCAAGTTACAAAATTGCCCCTTTTCTTTTTCTTTTCACTACATGTTTTTCAAAGGATATTTCTCTATTCTATTTTAACATTTTCTTCTTCTAAATGTTACTTTTCTAGTGTGTACTTTTTAGTCCTTCTGTCTACTCATAATCTGATCTACCAGTATACTTTTTCAGTATTCTCACACTTCAGATGAACTTTTTCTTCATGGCTTAGTATTAGATCAGTGTCAGGTTTGCAGCTGTTTTCTCCTCTCAGTTTTTCTCAAACTACTTTTGCTCTTCATGAACCCATGCAATGGGAAAATGTGGGGAAAACTTGCTGGGATTGCCTGTATATTTTTCTAGTTACAGATAATTTAAAGTCTGAATATTTGATTTTCTGGTTATACAGAATGTATGAGTTTTGTGATTTCTTACTGGTTCTTACTCTTTTGGAGAATGTGTTAGAAAATTTAGGCCAGAAATAACTCCTTGGAAAGTTGGTCTTTAAAGATCATCAGGTATCTTGTTGCTACTTGATTGCCACTTTTGTGGCACTGTTACTTCCTTAGTATTAGTTGTGATGTTTTTTTTTTTTTTTGGCCAATAGAGTATATACTGCCCTTTTTGTTCCACATTTGGGTATGTTCTGTTTGTAGGTGCTAGTAGTTTAAAAATGTCCAGTGGAAAGATTCATTTTTTAAAATTAGTAACAATTTCAGAAGTTGCTTTAAGTATTCTTTTTGGCAGAATGGTCAGTGAGCTCTTATGATTTTTGTTTTGTTTTTGGTCCAACTTTGTGAGGTCCAAACCAACTTTTTGGGTTTTTTTTTTCTTTTCTTTTTTTTTTTTTCTTTTTTTTTGCGGCACCGGGGATTGAACTCACGACCTTGCGCTTGCCCGGCAGGCGCTTAGACCGCTGAGCTAGATCCCCAGCCCTGTTTTTGGGACAGGGTCTCATTATGCCATTCAGGCTGGCCTTGAGCTCACTTTGTAGCCCAGGCTGGTCTCGAACTCACAATGATCCGCCTGTCTCAGCCTCCCGAGTCCTGGGATTACAGGCGTGAGCCACCACGCCCGGCAACTTTTTGGTTTTTTGAGACAGGCTCTCACTGTGTGTTCTGGGCTGGTCTTGATCTTAGTACGTAGCACAGGCTATCCCTGAACTTGCACAGATCTTCTTGTCAGCCTCCTGAGTTCTGGGATTACAGCTGCGCCTTTGTGCCTGGTGAGGTCTTCTTAAATTAAAAGAGAAGCAGAAGTGATTATAACACATATAGACCAAAACCTTTCATTTTTATTCCATCTTTGTGCAGCGAAAATATTTTAATTGGTGTGTGTGTTCTAAGCAAGCCCTCTACCACTGAGCTGTACCCACAACCCTGATTATGAATTGTCTTGAAGTTTGGTGTTTTTATTCTAACTCAAACTAATTTTAACATTCCTGTTTTTAGTATGCCTAAGATTTCATTATGCTTCCCTGAAATATGAAACAGAAACCCATAATATTCATTTGTAACATGTTCAAATCAGATCTAGGTAAATATTAATAGGGAACATAGGGCTGATAGTTCCTAAAGTAGAATTTTGAAACAGAAGAATAAGGTGAATTATTAAGTGTTAGCAAGGTTTTACAAGTTTGCAATTACAATGATTTTGTTGTTGTTACAGTTGGTAGTATCCTTACTTCTCTGCCTTCTGGACTGGATCATGGCCTTACCTCTAAAGACACTACTCCAACCAGTCCATACTGCAGGACCAGAAAATGATAAAGCAGAAAAATCTGTTCTTAATTGTATTTATAAGGTAAACTTCCTTACTTACTTCATTGTTCGTTTGGTAGCCAAAAGTTTTTAAAACTTATGGAAGAAATTACTATAGCATTTTCATTGTTTTATAGCCAATAATTTTCTAAAATATAGATAAAAAGAATAAAGATCTGGTTTACAGTACCTATAGGTAATTTAAGAATACTTTCTATAGGACACTCTTGTTTCATTGCAAAATTTTGAATTAGATCTTTGTCAGATAAGAGAATCACTAAATTTCAGTTGTTCTTTTTTTGAAAAGGTATTTCACCTCAATTAAAGCCCTAAGTCTTAAAATGTTTATAATTTTTGCCAAGTTCTTATGTTACAGTTGACCTTTTCTCCTTTGGTATTTATTTATTTATTTTCATTTAAAAGTGGAACTTACTGTTTTCTTTTCTCATATATTTATAGGTTTTACATGGCTGTGTTTATGGAGCTCAGTGTTTTAGCAATCCAAGGTATTTTCCAATAAGCCTCTCTGATTTGGCATCTGTAGATTATGATCCTTTTATGCATTTGGAAAGTCTCAAAGAGCCTGAACCTCTGCACTCTCCTGATTCAGAACGATCTTCTAAACTCCAACCAGTAACAGAAGGTAAAATGAGTTCTCTTCAGGATATTATTGCTTGAGCTCTTGTTCTTTTTTCTTTTTTTTTTCCAATGAGATTTTGTTGTCACATTTAGATATGCATAATTACCACATTTGTCAGAGAATTTTTACCTATACTTGATATAACTTACTTCTTTCTTTTTCTCATTTCCCTACCCTCCCTTCCACCCCTCCTCCCTTCCCTCGTTTGCAAAAGCTGTTTCCATTATTTCCTTCTTTTCTCATTTTCTAATTTTTTTTCACTTTTCCTTTCTTTGCTTTCCCCCTCCTTCTCCTGTTTCCTTCCCCATTTGAACATTTTCTTCGTATTTAACAATACCTGTTTATACGTTTTGGTTCTTATTTACACTTTCAATTTCTCACACCAGAGAAACAGTGCAGTATTTACATGTGTGTTTGATTTATTTCACTTAAGAATATGGTCTCAAAGTACATCCATTTATCTAGAAATGTTTCAAGCTGCTCCTTCTTTATGGCAGAGTAGTTCTCAGTTATATAAAAAAAAGCCACATCTTTGTCCATTAACCAGTGATGGGCATTTGTGCTGTTTCCAAGATTTGGCTGTTACAAACTGCTGCTATAAACATGGGTATGCATATATTGCAATAGTGTGATGCTTTTAATTCTTTCAGGGAGATAAGAAGGGGGATAACTGGGTCAAATGGAACCTAGTTTTTTTGAGAAATGTCCACACTGATTACCACAGTGGTTGCACCAGTCTACACTTGCATCAGCAGTGGAGAAAGGTTCCTTTTTTCCCCACAGCCCTGCCACCATTCATTATTAGTTGATTTCTTGATGATAGCCTTCTTTCTGTGATGAGATGGAATCTCATTGTTTTAATTTGCATCATCCAAATGACCAGTGATGTTGAACATTTTTTCATATATTTATTTGCTATTTGTACCTCTTCATCAGAAGCGTGTGTATTCTTCGCACATGCCCATTTTTGGATTGAGTCTTTAAATTTGGGAGGTCTGATTTTTTTTCAGTTCTTTGTATGTTCTAGATAGTAATCCTTTGTCTGATGAATAACTTGCAAAATTTTTTTCCCACACTGTGGGTTGTCTCTTCACTCTGTTGGTGGTTTCTCTTGCTGTGCAAAAGCTTTTTATTTTTATTTTTATTTTTTATTTTTATTTATTTATTTTTCGGGGGGGTGGATCAAGGATTCAAACTCATGACCTTGTGCTTGCCAGGCAGGCGCTTATGCCACTGAACTAAATCCCCAGCCCTTCAAAAGCTTTTTAATAAGATGAGATCCCAGTTGTTGATTCTTCATGATAGTTCCTGTGCAGTTGGGGTTTTGTTCAGAAAATCTTTGCCTGCCCCATTGTCTCCAAGAGTTCTTCTATTCTTTCTTCCAGTAGATATAGTGTTTCTGTTTTAATTTTTAGATCTTTGATCCATTTCAATTTTAGTTCAGTGCATGGTGAAGCATACAGGTCTAATTTTAACCTCCAGTATGTACAAAGCCAATTTTCCCAGCATCATTTATTAAAGAAGCTATCTTTTTCCAGTGAATGTATTTGGCACTTTTGTCAAGATAAGGTGAGAAAGTATGTCTGGAGTTGTTTCTGCATCTTCTAATATGTTCCATTGATCCTTGGGTCTGTTTTTTTGCCACCACTATGCTGTTTTTATCACAGTAGCTTTGTGGTATTATTTCAGCTCTGGGTTTGTGATGCCCCTGCTTTGCCTTAGTTGCCCAGAATTACCTTTAATATTCTTGGTCTCTTGTGGTTCCAAATGAATTTTAGAATTGTTTTCTCTAATTCTGTTAGATACGTTGTTGGAATTTTGATCAGAATTGCATTGAATCTGTATAGCAATTTTAGAAGTATGGCCATTTTCATTGTATTGGTTATTCCTACCCGAGTGCAAGGGCTATCTTTCCATTTTCTGATATCCTCTTCAATCTCCTTTTTCAGGAGTACTTTAGTTTTCATTATAGAGGTCTTTTACTTCCTTGATTAGGTTGATTCCTAGGTATTTCTTTTTGGGGGGGGTGCTATTGTGAAAGGTGTTGTTTTCTTAATTTGTCTCTCACTGAGTTTGTTATTTGTATACAGGAAGGCTGCTGATTTTTGAATGTTGACTTTGTATCCACCTATATTACTGAATTTGGTTATTAAATCTAGAAGTCTTTTGGTGAAGTTTTTGGAGTCTTTTATGTAGAGTAGCATGTCATCTATGAATAATGATAATTTAACTTCTTTTCCTATCATTATTCCTTTAATTTCTTTCTCTTGTCTAATTGCTCTGACTAAAGTTTCCAGAACTATATTGAATAAGAGTGGTGATGGTAGATATCCTTGTCTTGTTCCTGATTTTAGAGTGAAAAATTTCAGTTTTTGTCCATTTAGTGTGATGTTGACTGTTGATTTGTCATAGATGGCTTTTATCAGATTGAGATAAAGACCATCTATTCCAATTTTCAATATGGTTTTTATTATGAATGGGGGTTTCACTTTGTCAAAAGGTTTTTCTGCATCTATTGAGATGATCATATACATTTTGTCCTTGGCTACATTAACATGGTATATTACATTTATTGATTTATGTGTGTTGAACCATACCTGCATCCCTGGGGTAAATCTTATTTGGTCGTGGTGTATAATATTCTTGATTATTTGCTGCATTCTGCTTGCCAGTATTGTATTGTGCACTTTTGTATCTATGTTCATTAGGGAGATTGACCTGTAATTCTCTTTCTTAGTTGGGTACTTCTCTGGTTTTGGTATCAGTGTAATGCTTACTTCCAGGAATAAATTTGGGAGTATTGTTTCCCTCTCAATTTCATTAAAGAGTTTGTGAAGTAATGGTATTAGGTCGTCTCTAAATTTCTTGTAGAATTCAGCAGTGAATCCTTCAGAGCCTGGGCTTTTCTTTGTTGGTAAGTTTTTAATTACATCTTCAATTTCCTTGATTCATATTGGTTTAGTTAGGATTTTTATGTCTTCTTGATTCAACTTTGGTAGTTCGTATGTATCTAGGAATCTGTCCATTTATTCTGCATTTTCCATCTTATTATAATACAAGTTCTCAAAGTAGGGAGAGATGATCTGA
>RJWT010006864.1:7884-28547 GCA_004365215.1 Cuniculus paca | reverse complement strand
GCAGAAGTCCGAAACAGGATTTTCTTCGCTTGTAACTTATGAAACCGAAACACTTGCTCAGGTTTGTCTGTTTGTCTATAAAAACCTTGGCAGACACGACATTCCCAAAGAGCATAAATATGTGCAGGAGGTCCTGATGTCCAACGTTCTGGGGGAGTGATAGATGAACACGTTGGCTTCCTCTGGATCTTCCTTCTGGCTTCCAAAAGCACTTTGCTGTGTCAACAGGTTCTGGTTGTACAGGGTGGGGAGTGCAGTGGCAGTATATTGCTGGATACTGGAGCAGACTTGGGTGAAGGCTTCTATGGTGCTCCAGGTGCCATTTACTGCTGCCCAGGTCACCATTTAAAGCAGCCATCCCTGCCAAAGAGCAGATGCTGAGGCCAGCCATTGCTCCAGTGAGTGTCTGCAGGGTTTCAAGTGAGGCTGGACACTCCAAGTGAGTGGGGTTGACCGTGTTGCTGCTGCTGGAACTGGGTGAGAACACTGTTGAACTAGTGAGGATGCTGAGGGGTCTGTCGGATGTAGTGAGAGAACTGGTTTGTATAGCATCAAGTGTGTTCTGAGCTGCACTAGCTGCAGCAGCCAGTACATCCAAATTCAGTAACTGCATCGCATTGAGGCCTTTCATTGGATGGAGGCTGCTCAGGCTGTTGAGGTTCCCGGAGGATGCAGTCTGCTGAAGGAGCTGCAAATACAGTGCAAAGTACTAGGGTCTGAGAGTGTTTATTCCAGCAAGAGTTCCCCACAGTTGCTGCACTGATCTCCTGCATCTGCTACTGTAGCTGCTGGGCCATTCTCTTCTGCTCTTTGTCCTTCTGTGCATCCATGGGGAGACACTTCACCACCATGGGGAGGCAAGCAGCTCTGCATGTCTGTGTTTGGTGCATTGCCTTGATAGCCATGCCATGGCTCTTGTAAAAGTCATAAACACACAGCTTTGGCTCAGGCCGTCAGGTCCCCCCAGTGTCTGGCACTGTTCAATCTCAAATGAAGAGAACATGACTCGGATGTCATTTTCAGTGCCCATCTTGGAAATCATACTAATAAACAGCTTCCTGTCTTCAACTTCATTGTTCCTCTTGCTGTCAGACAGTTTCATCTGTACAGGATGATGTGTCCCAGAGAAGACTTTCATGTTGTGAAGAGCATGCTGGGCTTCTAATGCAGTTTTACTGGTGTGAAATGTAACAGAACAACACCCTTTGGTCTGAGGAGGGTTTTGGCTCCTATCCCTTGGGACGCTGATTTCATGGACAGCACCATACTGTTCGTAGAGTTCCCTCAAGTCCTTCTCTGACCAGGTCCTGCGAACCTGGCCCACAAACATTTGTATAGCATCAAGTTCCCATTGGTCTAGGTAGTCCAGGTTGTTGGTCAACTCCTTCAAGCTTTCTGAAAGCAAGTTTTCATGTCTGCACACCACCAAGCATGCAAGATGGTTAAGTTAAAAGCTGGTCATGGAGCACACTCATCCAGCAGGGATCTCATACCTGCAGCTTTATAACTCCCTCTCTGGACCAAGTCCTCACTCACTGGCTGTACCCAAGTCCAGTGCCACCAGCTGCTGCCTGCATCTTTGCAGCTGCTACTGACTCATTGCTGAGGCCAAGTCCTGAGGAATCTCCGCATCCCACAGCCACTGCAAGAGCAGAAGCATCAAATACAGTTTCTATACCCATGCAGTCATGGGTTTTCTTCATGTTGGTGTGATGGATTGAAATACTTGATTTCTTTTTTCAGTACTGGGAACTGAACCCAAGGCTTTCACACCGAGTTATGTGGGTTTCCCCCAGCCCGCCTTTTAATGCAGGGTCTTGCTAAATTGCACAGGCAGAACTGGAACTGTAATCCTCCTGCCTCGCCCTCCCAAAGTGCTGGAAATACAGGCATGTGCCACCCCACCCAGCTAATAGTAACTGATTTTTGAATGTCAAGCCAGGCTTCTGTACCTGGGATAATTTTTACTTAGATGTGATATATATATATATATATATATATATATATATGTAAAACTGGATTTGATTTGTTAATATCTTTGAGGATTTTTGCATCTACATTCATGAGGGTTTGTAGTCTGTAATTTTTTTTTCATATGATGTCTTTGGTATTAGGATAATACTAACCACATACAACAAGTTTGGAAGCATTCTTTTTCTGTCTCCTGAAGGAGGTTTATGAAAGAATGCTCAATATCACTAATCATCAGAGAAATGAAAATTAAAACCCCAATGCCGTATTATTCATCTGCTATTACCAAGAAGACAGAAGTCCTGGTTAGGCTGTGGAGAAATGCAAAAATCTGTGCAATTGTTGGTGGAAATATAAATTAGCACAGTCATTATGGAAAACTCTATGGATGGAGGTACCTCAAAAGTTTAAAAATAGAAGTACCATGTAATCTAGCAGTGTTACTTCTGAGCATATGTCTAAAGAAAATAAAATCAATATGTAAAGAATTACCTGCATTTCCACATTTATTGCAGCTCTAGTCATAATAGTCAAGATAGACTGTCTTGGTTACTTTTCTTTGTTGGTGAGACAAACACCTGACCTCCAGAGTGAAGCAAGGAAAGGTTTATTTAGCTTACAGTTTTTGGAGATTTCAGTCCATAATCAGCTAGCTCCAAGGCCGGGTGGCATGGCACTGGGGCAACACTTCAAGGCAGCAGCCAGAGCAAAAGAGCAAAATGCAAGCCTCTTCTCCATCCCTTATGTTGTACATAGGCCACCCCTGCCCCCAGGGCTGGTGTAACACTCACAAAATCTCCTTGCCTTCCTTTGCACAGGATGAAGATATTTACAAAGTAAGAACCCTGGCTCCCTGCTGAGTCTCTCAGTTAAACTTCTAAACTTCTCAAGTTGACACAATGTATCAACCATAACATAGACTAACCTAAGTAAGCATTAAAGGATGATGGTTAAGGAAAATGTGGTGTAAATATACACAATAACATTCTATTCAAGCTTTCAGAAAGAAGAAAGAATTAAAGCCAGCAGATTTCTTTCTACATACCTATGTTTATTACACACTATTCACAATAGCTAAGCAATAGAAACAACCTAGGTACCCATCAACAGATGAATGGACAAAGAAAATGTGATACATATTTATAGTGGAATATTATTCAGTCATAAAGAATGACAACCTCATGTCATTTTGAGGAAAACAGGTAGAACTGGAGATTATCATGGTAAGCACAATAAGCCAGACTCATAAAGTCAAATATTGAATGTTTTCTCTCACACACAGAATCTAAAAAAATTTTTTTTAAAGAAATTTCAGGGAAGTAGAAGGGAGACTATTAGCTGGGCATGGTGGCACTCACCTGCAATCCCAGCACTCAGGAAGCTGAGACAGGAGGATTCCCATGACTTCCAGGCCAGCCATGGTTACATAGTGTATTCAAGGCCAGCCTGAACTACATAGCAAGACCCTGTCTCAAAAAATAATAAAATAAAATAAAATAAAGGGGTGACTATTAGAAGAGCAGGTGTTCAGAGGAGAGGGGAGAGGAAAGGAAAAGGGAGGCAATGGGATGAAAACTATCAAAGTATGTTATATGTATGTACAAATATGCCAAAATGAAATCTACCATTCTGTATAGCTTAAGTGCACACATAGAAAGAATAAGAATGGAATCCTGTAATTTGTGACAACAAGAATGGTTATGGAGGACATGGTGTTAAGTGAAATAAACCAGGCATAGAAAGGCAAATACACATTATCTCACTCATATTTGGACTCCAAAAAATATTGAACTCATGGAAGCAAAGAATAGAATAGTGGTTACCAGGGATTCAGGGGTAGGGGTGGGGATTAGGGGAGAGGTTGGTCAAAGATATAAAGTTTCAGTTAGGAGGAATAAGTTCAAGAGTCCCATTCTACAATGTAGTAACGAAAGTTAATAGTAGTGTATTATATTTTGAAAATAGCTAAGACTAAACTTTAAGGATTCTCACCTCAAAAATGCTATGTGTGCTAATGCATATATTAGTCAATTCAATGCAGCAATACCATAATGTATATGTATTTCAAAGCACCAAAAAAAATTTGTTTCTCATATAACAAAATAGTCCCTTATTCTACAAGCTGCATGCAGATCAAGTAAGGTGAGCTCTTGGAATTAACCATTGATTCCATAGCCACATGACACTGCAATATTAGATTGCATTGTATGCAAGGAAAAGATAATGAAGATGGAGACAGCTAAGCTTTAGACACTTAAAATGATTAGACTTTGTCCTAAGCAGGAGAAAGAAGCCCAGCTACAAAACAGAAAACACAAGGAAGAGAGTATTAACATGTTGAGAGACAGGGGAGTTCCTAGGGTGAATAAAGAGGTTTTTATGTGTGTGCATGCATGTGAGTATATTTTTGTTCTGTTTTGTTTTTGATTTTTCTGTGTGCATGGTGCCGGGGTTCAAATTCAGGACCTCACACATACTCTAATACTTAGCTACATCCTCAGTCCTGTGAGTATGTTTAAATCACAGATATTGAGATTTCCAATAGCAACAAATTCCATGAAGGTTTTGGTTATAGGTGCAGCACAACTATGTGGGTCAAAAACTCAAGTAGATTGTCTTAGTTACTTTTCTTGTTGCTGAGACAAAAAAATCTGATACTCAAAGTTAAAGGAGGAAACGTTTATTGTATCTCACAGTTTGTAGAGATGCATAGTCAGATGACTCCAGGGCAAAGTAGCAGAAGAGGGGCATCATAGAGGAGAAACAGTCCATGGCAAGCAGACAGCCAGCAAAGCAGCAAACAGCAAGTACGTGCAGCAGCAGCAGTCAGCCCTCTTTCTGTCTCTTTATATTCCATCCAAGTTACCTGCCCTTTGGGTGGTACCATTCACACCCAGGGTGGGGCACCCTTAATCTCAGCATTACATCCTTGATCCCAGAATTTTTTAAAAGCTCCACCTATGAGTGCATGAGGTTTTGTGGGGGACATCTAGATACAAACCTTAACATGGGTTAAAATGAGCTGGAAGTGTGGTGCACACCTGTAATCCCAGCACTTGGAAGGCTGAGGCAGGAGGATTGCTGTGAGTTCAAGGGCAGCCTGAACTACATAGTAAAACTCTGTTTCCAAACAAACAAACAAACAAACAAACAAACTTATTTTTATAATCAGAACATGTTATTTTATTATTATTTTCCCATATTAACTCCTTAGTATGTACTAAAAGAGCTAGAATAGTTTAATGAAAGGGGAAGAAAAAAAGTAGTAAGAAAGGACTCTGAAAAGAGAGCAGTAACATACTTCATTATACTCTGGGAATTAGCTGGAAAGGGATGAGTGATAATGTGTGATATATTGGAGGAGGAGAGATCCTGGTAGGTGGTGAAAATCAGACAGAGATGTTTGGATATCACATCATTGACCAGGTTGGTAAATTGAAGTGCTTTGCTGTGACTCCCCCTGGCTGACATCAATGACAGTACTTTTTTTTTTTCTTTTTTGCTGAGCTTGATGGCAGCCTTAAAAGTGGCTCTTCAGCTAGCCATTATGCACTGATTTGAATTTGCAGTCAGTATGAAACATATTGCCAACCTGGTGGTAGGCAAAATCTAAATAAAGAAATAAAATGAAAGAGCGAATGCAGGTTTACTCGGGCAGAAACGACATAATGAATGCAGTGTTTCAGAAACATGTACTATCCCTGAAACAAGGCCAGCATACTATAGGGACAGCTGCATACTGGTTGTGGTTTGTTTAAATGTCCCCCCAAAGCCTCATGCTGTCATGGAAGGTGGGCCTTTCTATGGCAGCCGAGTCTAGCCTTTGTGACTAGTTTGTGCTGGGATTGGTGCCCGAGTGCTACACCCATCCAGGGGCAGGTAACCCAATTACATTATAAGGGAAGGAAGTATGGGTGCTTTCCCACTTTTTACCCTGTTTGCTCCTGTCACATGTGGCTGCCATGAACGGTTGCCCCTTTTGCTCTTTTCGCTGTTGTTGCTTATGGCCACCATGAATGGCTGCCCCTTAGTCATGCCACCCTGCCTTGAAACCAGCTGAGTATGGACTGAGACCTTCAAAAACTGTAAGCTAAATAAACCTTTCCTTTCAGGTATTTTGTCTCAGCAACAAGAGAAAAGTAACCAAGACAATACTCATGTTTTCTTGGTACAATTCACTATAGCCAAGATATGGAAGCAGCATAGGTGAATATCAACAGATGAATCCATAAAGGAAAATATAGCATATACGCACAACAGAGCATTATTCAGCCATAAGGAAGAATGAAATTCTGTCATTTGCAAGAAAATGGATGGATTTGAAGAAGATCATGTTGAGTGAAATAAACCAGACACCAAATGACAAAAATTGCGTGTTTTCTCAATGTGTGGAATTAAAAAAAAATGACAAGAAAATAGAAGGGAGACTATTATTAAACAAGAAGAGAGTGATAATAGGGGAAGGAGCGCATGTAAGGGGTGAATATTAGCAAAATATGTACACTGAACCTCCCAAATGTGAAACTGGAGGACAGCAAGTAAGTGCAGCAGCAGCTGCACTTGAGAAGGGTGTGATGGGGAGGGGGAGTAAAATGAAGAATGTTACATGCATGTACAAATACACCAAAATGAAACCTGTTAATCTGCATAACCAATAAAAAGGGTAAAGTAATTTTAAAAAAGGTGAAATTTAGAATAGGTTAGCTGTGAAGCCATTGCAATCTAGACAAGTCACTAAAATTAAGAAGAAAAACTTAGAAAGTTTAATAGTTTGCTGATAATAAAGTTTTCCTCAGAGTGATTAGAGGAATTTTCAGGATTCTTTTTGAGAAAATCAGATTCACTCAAGCTGTTAAAACTAGTGACTTACTGTAAGATTACTGTTTTACTTGGCTGCAGAACCAGTTATCACAAACTTGGTGACTAAAGAACACAGGTTTATTCTCCCACAGTGTCAGTGAGTCAGGAGTCTAGACTTGGCTGGGCTGTGATCCAGGTGCGAGTTCAGGAGCTGTGGTCTGATCTCAAGGCTTGAGGGAGGAGGGAGTTGCTTCCAAGCTTTTGCAGGTGTTACCAGCTGAGGGAGATAACGCTACCAAGCTTATGTTGATTCCTTGCAGACTGCCACACTTAGATCTTTGGTTTCTTGCTGGCTGTTGGCTAGAGCCTGGCCTTAGTTTCTGGTCACATGTCATTCTCCAAAGTAAACTTACCTCATAGCAGCTTCAGACCCAGCAAAGGAAAGTGTTTCCTTGCAGCACGGGCATTCAGATAACATGTACTGCAGTTGCAGAAGTGTCCTCCATCACTTTAGCAAGTTGTAGATTAAAGAAAAATCAGTTCCCACCGACACTCAAAGAGGGATGTTGGATCCCATAGGGTCAAAAACTCCAGGAAATGTGGGTCACAGGGGACACAGGGGACACTGGGATGTGCTTATCACAGACACTGGTGACCAGAACTTCATGGGAATTGTGTATCTACTCATGGGGAGAAAGGATGCAACAGCAAGCAGAAACACTGAAATGATACCTAGGATTTGTAACAAATTACTCCTTTTTTTTTTTTGCAGCACCGGGGATCAAATACACAACCTCGTGCTTGCAAGGCAGGCACTTAGGCCACTGAGCTAAATTCCCACCCCTTATTTTTTTCTCTGGTTTTTTTTTTTTTTTGGTAGCACCAGGGATCGAACTCACAACCTTGCACTTGCCAGGCAGATGCTTAGGCCACTGAGCTAACTCCCCGATACCTAGGATTTGGAGGTAGATTTTTTTATGTCAATGGGCACTGCTCAGGATCATTCCCAAAATATCAGACCCTGATCTCTGGTGGTGTAAGGCTTATATGGGATAAACAAGCAGGAAGTACAGAGGCAGAATGGCTTGTCAACTAGGGATTGGTTCTTATGATATGCATTGTTTTTATGACCGGCTATGCACCACAGTGACCAGCTGTTTCTAAGAAACAAAAGTAGCAGGAAGTGTAAAGGTAACTATTACCTGAGCAAGTAAGAAACTGAAGCATACTGACTGGGGGAAGGGGTATTTTCTGCTACAGGGATAGATGTTATGTCAACTGGAGGGGTGGGACATTAGTCAGGGGACCTGTTCCTTCAAAGTGGCATTAATCTATATGCTTTCTCCTGTGTCTATATGCCTTCTCCTGTACCTTTCTTCTTTTCCTGCTTCAACTCATTGTTTTCTGCATGAGAGACAGAGGGAGCAGGAAAATGAGAGAGAGAGAGAGGGAGAGAGGGAGAGAGAGACAGAGAGACACACAGAGAGAGATGTTTTGCAAATATGTTTGTTTTTGTGACAAAACTCCACAGAGACTACTAGCCAGCTTGAGGACCGAGCAGCTTAGGGTGTCTTCCACGGGTAGAACATGATAGGGCATTTTTAAGAGAAAGGGAATAGGAAATGGTTTTAATTATCCAGAGTTTTATAAATATAAAAGACCTAAAAATCATTTATCATTTAATAATACTGTGCTTTCTAAAGACAGAGGGAAGACTTACAGGAATTTATAATGACATAGTAAGTTCCAGGATAAGGAAGTGTAAAATACGATAAAGTAGAAATAAGAAAACAAGGCGAATTGAGAGGATAAACTCATTACATACAATATATATCTTAAATATTTACTTAGGTTGTGCTACGGATTTTGCTTTGAGTTTCAGCCAGAGCCAAGAAGAAAACTCAAAATTGTGATGAAAAATTATTTGCCTAGCAGGGCATGGTGGCACAGGCCTGTACTCCCAACACTGAGGGAGGCTGAGGCAGGACTGCAAGTTTGAGCCCTGCCTGAGCAATTCAGTGAGACCTTGTTTCAAAAATTAATAAACGAATGAATGAATGTCTAGGATTTATCTCAGTGGTAGAGTGCTTGTGGGTTCAAGTCTCAGTATTTTTTTTAAGTCTATTAGTAGAAAGATCTTTTGAGATCTAGTCATTAGAATTGCAAAAATTTATTATACACGTTGGAGGGGTCAACCACTACATTAAATGTGCTAAGAATAAAATTTAAGATTATTTTTCATTTTGCTCTTGAGGAAATGGAGAATAGTAGAGATTCAGTGCATTTGTCAAGGTCATAGACTGAACAGTACTTCATCTTTCTTCAGTGTGCACTGATGAGCTGAATAAGCAGTGGTGGAAAACAACAGGAGTACCCAGCATCCACTGTTCACCTTGGCCTTTCTCAGGTTCTTGTGTGCACCAAGCTGCCCTCCTCCTGGTACTGACACCAGTACCCCAAACACTAGGCTTTGCCTCCACTACTCTGGATTATTGTAACACTCAAGGTATCTTTTGATTTGCTTCTTTCTGTAATTTCATTTCCATATTGAGCAAAGTTTTATTGTATTAATCAGCCTATTGGGGGGGTGTCCTGGGATTAACACTACTAGGTTGAACTATACTGCACAATTATTAAGAGTGTCATGTCATATTAGGGGGCATAAGTGGCATCAGCTGAGAAGCAAAAACTAAGGACATTCTGTGTTCAGCAATCAAGAGAGTCTTTTTTTTTTCTTCAAAGCTTCGGATATGTAAAGAGATGGGGTGAATGAGCAAAACAGAAAGAAGAATCTCTACCGCTGTAGTGATTAAGCCCTCTCTGCATAATGATTATGGTAAACTCAAAAGTTTCAGACTACAGGTACGATTATCGCAACATAAAAAATCGTGACTAACAGCAATACAAACTAGGGATGAAAACAACATTAACTTTGCAGTCACAACTGCAATAGAATTACAGCTTTTAAAAACTTTTGGTAGATTCATGCTCTTTAAAAAGTCATTTCATTTCAGTTCTTTGAGGTTCATTTTTCCTTTTTTTTTGGGCAACATTGTACTAGAGTAGAACCTAGGGACTCGCACATATTAGGCAAGCACTCAATTCTTGAACTACATTCTTGGTCCCACTTTTCCTTTTTATAACACAAGCATAATAGAATCAAATATTGATTTTATAAATTTTATACTGCACTTGTACAGCAGGTATTGAGAGCCTTGAGTTACATAGTAGCAACACTGAAAACTAGGGACTTAAAACCTTTTAAAATGGCATGCTTCCTTAGAATTTTTACCTTATACTTTTTGATAAAGGCTTAGCCATACATTTTAATCACGTTTCACTGTTATGGATACATTGAAAGAAAAAGACAATAAATTTGCTTTGTTCTTAGAGGTTCTTCAAATATACTATCCCCCTTTGGAATAGTTTTTCAACAGATTCGTCAACACCATTTTTAAATAACATGTTCTGTACGATTCAGCTTGGTTCAACTATTACCATTTCAATGTTTAATCTCTATGAAACATTATTGAGAAGTTTTCCTATTTTTCTAAACGTACTACGGACGTTGAAAATCGGTGCATATTCCCTGGCCTCACACCTCTGTGCACACGCTCACGTGGCTGGCGGCTGCTGTATCTGATCACATCCCTTCTGCATATGGTTTTTTAAACACGTTTTCTCTGCCTTTCGGTCCATTTTATGGAAAGCGATTCCGCTTTGTCTATTAACCCTCCCATGAAGTTTTTATTTTGAGACAGCTGCAAAGTTCCACGAAGTAGATCAACACTGGCGAGGGTCCCCACCCCCTCGGCCCACGTGCCCGGCGCTGTCACCGCTCGGGAGCAGCAGCGCCGGCCGCCGGGGGCGGAGTCGGGAGTGATGCGCACCCAGCGACGCGCTCCCGGAAGTGACGTTGACGTCCCGTGCGTTCAGGCGGCTGCGTCGGGCTGTAGGAGAAGATGGCGGTCTCCACAGGTCGGTTTCTGGGACGGGTTGTCTGCTTTCCCGCTCGGACCTGGCACTGCCCCTCTGCCTGTTCTGGTGGTCGGGGGCTCGTCGTGTGGGAGAAGCCGAAGCGCTCTCTCTTGAGCTCTGCGCTCCCTGGGGAGCAAAGCCCGGGACTGGGCAGGGGCCGGGTGGGACCCGCGCGGATGCCAAGGGCCTGGGGCGGCAGTCAGGGGTGGCCGGTCGTGCTCGCGCGTCGGCCGCGCGCTCTTGGCTGGTGGCGGGGTGGCCCCGGCGCGGGCGCGTTAGTGGGGCCCGGCTGACGCGGGTCCGAGCTGTGGGATGAAGGTGCTGGGGGAGATAGGAGAGGAGGCCAAAAGAGGGGTCGCGCCTAGAGGCAGAGGCCTCCTGGGTCAAGTTGGGGGAGTCCAGTCCTAGACGCTCGACTAGACATGGATGGGGGAGGAGAAGACTAGTGACGAGAGGACAATTGCTCTTAGAATGAGAGATAGGTGATTATTCTTACCTATGTTATCTTTTTTCATTTAAGTGAAAAACTGCAGTGCAGACAAATTAAAAGCGTAGAGCAAAATGAAAGCTAATTGAAGAATAAGTGGTTTATTAGATAAGCTGTTCAACTCCTCTCATACTGAATAGAGTGATTTTCTCTGAGCACAGACTTTCAGATTATTAACGCTGAAGCTTTAAAAATTTGATCATTTCAAAAATGTTAATAAATTAAAAGTTGTTTTACTGTTTAAAAAGATAGCATGTCTTTTCTAGTTTTATTGAACTAGGTTATAGAACTGTGATGTAATACTTCATGCTGTTATTGCATAATAAAATAAAATTTTCAAATCTATTTGTACTAAAATAGAAGGCTTTGATATGTTGCGATTAGTACTTTTAAAGTAATGCCTTAGGAAACGTTATGCATGTCTATGAAATCATCTTTATTATGTATACGTATCATAGGTGATAAAATCTTCAACAATTTCAGCTTTGGGGAAATAGTTCAATATACTTGGGCATAGCTAACTAGCAAAACAAAGATAATTCTAAAATTACTGTACTTGCTGTTTGAAATCCACGTGCTTATGAATGGGGCCATATCTTTTGAAGAGTTTTGAGTTGTGCTTAGTACCTATAGGTTTTTTTTGTATTCGTATATGTTTGCAATACATTATAATTACGTTCATTTTAGGAAATTGGTACATATACTGTGTATTGAATCTTGATCAGTTTTGATACTATTTTTCTTCCCCTTCTAGCTCTTTCCTTTCCTTTTCTCTCATTGCCTTCTTCATCCCCAAGAAGTATACTTCCTGTTTCCTATCATCTTTTATTTTACTATTTATATTTTGGGTTTCTCATGTAATAGAACCCCGTGATAATTAATCTTCTGCATCTGTTTTGTTTCTCCATTTCTCAAGATCCATTCATTTTTCTACAAATGATTTAAATTTATGTTTTGTTTTGTTTTTCAGAGACAGGGTCTCTCTGTGTAATTCAGCCTGGCCTTGAACTCATTAGGTAGCCCAGGCTGGCTTGTAACTCTCTGTGGCTCTCCCTAGTGCTGGTATTACAGGCTTCTGCCACCACATGCAGCTGAATGTATCCTTGTTTATGGCTGAGTGATACTCTTTGGTGTAAATGTACCACATTCTTATCCATTAGTCTTGTTAGGCATCTAGGCTACTTCCATAGTTTAGCTGTTGTGAATTGTACTGCCATAGGCATGTATGCATATGTTACTGTGGTATGATTTCTTTTACTCCTGGGAAAATACCCAGGAGAGGTATAGCTGGGTCAAAAATACAGTACCTGTAGTTCCATAAAAATGAAATAAAAATGTTTTTTAATTTGATAGTTTTCATTTTGTGATTGCATTATTCAAGGTTTTCTAAAACTGTATTTTGAGAGAATGTTAAAATATTTTGAGAAGACCAGAGATTACATATTAATGGCACATGCTTTTGTTAAACACTTCTAGCAGTTTTTGGAAGTGAATGTTCATAATAAATGAACTGCTGATTATTAGAATATTTACAACACATGAGAACCCTGTATTTTCTGACTTACATAAACATTTATTACAGTTTAACTTTGTAGATTTGTGAAATTTGAAACCATGGCATAATTAAAATATATTTTAGGCAGATAATTTAATATTCCTAAGCTACTGAAATTTAATTTGAAACTCTTGTTATGAACTTGCCATGGTCAGTTTTGTTTTCTGTTTTAATTTTTGTGCTTTAAATAATTGATAATACTGTCAAACTGGGAGGAAAATGAATCCAGAAGAAGCTTAACACTGTTTTGAAATGAATTGATTTTGAATTATACTGTCTGATAGACACACATTTGTATTGTTCACTTTTGGTAGAAAGGAAAACAGTACCCATGTATTTCTGAAACAAATATCACATAGCTTGAAATTTAAAATTAGATGAGCTAAATGGGTATAATAGGCATGTATTTTCTTTAAGCCAGTGTATCTTGATAAAGATATTTAATAGGCCAAAAAGGTGTAAAAAACAAAGCAACCAACCCTGATTTTTTTAAAAATATTTTTTGAGGCAGTGTGTCTGTGAAGCCTAGACTGGACTTGAACTTGTTATGTGGCCTGGGTTGTCCTCCAACTCAAAATCCTCCTGCCTCAGCCTCCCAAGTCCTTGGTTTACAAATTCTGTGTACCACACCCTGCAGATGAATATTTTTGATCTTTACTAAGAGTATTATACTTTACTGTGCAACAGCTACTTTTACCATTCTCTAAATTTTTGAGAATTCTAATTAGGTTGGGACTTTTTTGCTGAAACATTCTTTGTGTCCTTTTGGCCCTCTTTGTGTATGAGAAACTGAAGGTAAAAGGAGTAAAAGATTGCACACATAATTGGTTAATAATAAAAGTTGGTGCCAGGCCTGGTGGCGCATGCCTGTAATCCCAGCACTTGGGAGGCTGAGGCAGGAAGATTGTTGTGAGTTCAAGGCCAGCCTGAATGGCATAGTGAGGCCCTGTCTCAAAAAGACAAGAGCCAGGGATTTGGCTCAGTGGCCTAAGTGCCTGCCTGGCAAGCGCGAGGTCGTGAGTTCAATCCCTGGTGCTGCAAAAAAAAAAAAAAGTTGGTTAGTGAAAAAGGCAGGATTACAGTCCAGGTCTTGGTCCTGGATTTAGCTCAGCAGCGTAAGCGCCGCAGGCGCAAGGTTGTGAGTTCAATCCCCCAGTACCAAAAAAAAGAAAACAGGTCTTGTACTCTTAGTTCAGTGCTCTCTCCATTATGAGAAGCTATGAATGTGAAAGTGATCCTGAAAACTGAACTTCGTTCTTATTTAGGCTAGTGAGTGGCTTTCACATTTCTCTTCCTCACAGAATTTTTATTTCAGACTCACACGTCTTTCTCATCGATGGAAGTGGGACTGCAGTGGAGACCCTGCTGGCTAGGTTCCCCTTTCCAAGAGACCGAGTTATCATTAGAAGTCAGCGTTTCCTGCAATATAGCTTAAGTAACACTACTCTAGGGAATAGAAATTTATAAATACTATATAGTATCTGTGATTCAAAAACTTACAAGATCTCAGCATTAATTTAGTATGACATAAAGTATACATAGTACTTATTTACTTTTAAAAATAATTTTAGGTGTATAGAAATGTTGCGAAGATACTACAGAGATTATCTGTACACTTCACATTCACCTTCCACTATTGATAACTTACATTAGTGTGGTATGTTTGTCATAATTAACCAATATTGCCATTATTAATTAAAATCTATACTCAAGTTTTTTTGGTTTTAATTAATATCCTTTATCTTTCTAGGACCCCATCCATCCAGATACCACATTATACCATAATATGTAATGTTTTAAAATTTGTCACTTATACTAGTGTTGCAGTGGGACTCCAGTCTGTCTGTCTGTCTCTCTTCTGTTTTTCGAGACAGGGTTTCACTATGTAGCTCAGGCTGGCTTGAAATCACTGTGTAGCCCAGACTGGCCTTGAACCTGTGGTAAACCTCTTCTCCCAGCCTCCTGAGTGCTGGGATTACAGGCGTGTGCCACCATGCCTGGCTTCTAGTCTCTTTGAATGCAGGTGTTTGTAAAATGTCATTAATGAGAAGTTCAGAAAAAAATGAAATAATTTTCTTTGAGAGCAGAGTAGGGCTGTGTAAACTCTATGGACAGAAAATAAAACCAAAGTAAACCCTTTTCAGAAGAGGGTATCTTTGTATATGCTAGAGGAAGAACAAGTTTAGCAGTGTTCTGATTTCCCTACTGTCTCTAACAGGCTGGTCTGGCATTATGGGCATGTTCTTTAATCACTGTTAGTTTTTTCCTGTTTTGATGAAAATGCTTAGCTATAAACAGAACTTGGGAAGTAGGTACAGAAGAAAATTCCATGTGTAAATCATAACATAGAACCTTTGAACTAAGCAATAGAAGAACTAAGCTAGTGTACTTCCATCTTGAGATTTGTTACTGATCTAGTAGATGTTTCTTGGTGTTCTTGAGATATATATGTGTATATGTATGTATGTATATGTATATGTATGTTCTTGAGAATGTGGTTAAATAATGCAGCTTCACTAGACAGGCAGTCCTTTGTTTTTAGAGTAGTTTGGGAGCTAAAATTTACATGCATACTGAGAGTACTCAAAGCAGTCTAGGTAAGTAGAAAAGTTGAGCCCTTTGAATAAGTTTGTCAGAATATTAAGAACTCTTCTGGTTGGTTGCAAATTATAGGAAAATTTTAAAATTAATATTTAGTACATTGAACTTTAAAATGATAGTGCAATTAATAAGAATTAGGATGTTTTATTTTTTATAAAAACTTGTCATGTAGTTTGAACAGTGCTTTCCATTTTCTTTTTCTATATTTTTAAGTTTTTAATTTTTTTAATTTTAAAGAAAAAAAATAAAAATAACAATACAATAGAGTTCTAAAACAGGCTAGTAGGACAGTAACAATACTTAATACATTGTGTATTGCCATTATCTTCTTGTATGACCTACAATACAGAACAAGAAGTGCCCTTTCTAAGCTTTGCATTGCCACATTCCTAAGATTCTGTTATCTACCAGTATTTATTGTTTTGGCTTTAAATATTTGGAACTGTTTTTGACGGCCGTTCTTTTAGGAAGTTTTTCACTTCTAGGGAGGGGGATCATCTTTTTCTCACAACCAACTTCCTCACGTGCATTTATTAAGTTCAGTTTTCACAGGTTTTCTGGCTGCTCGTCGCAGCTCATTTTTTAATTGCTGTACTTGCCTTACTGTTTAGTTGTGGTAGTTTTTTATATATTCTAGATAGAATTCCTTTACCAGATGTATGGTTTGCAGGGACTTTCTCCCATTCTTTAAGTTATCTTCACTTTCCTTCAAATGCTGTCCTTTAAAACCCAAAGTTATTAAATTTTTTTGAAGACACAGTTTATTTTATCTACTTTACTAAAATGAAAAGGCTGGCTTTTGATATATCTTCATTGCCTATGGTTTATTCTTTGTTTAAAAAATGTTATGTTGAACCTAATCCCCACATGCAGGAGGCTGAGGCAAGAGGATTACTGCCAGTTTGAGGCCAGCCTATGCTGCAAAGTGAGTTCAAAGCCAGCCTAATCTGCGTAGTGAAGCCGTATCTCAAAAAGACCCCTTCCCCCCAAAAATGATGTCAAAATACTGTATGTTCTAATTGCTCTCCCATCCAAGTACTAACCAGGCCTGACCCTGCTTAGCTTCTGAGATCAGATGAGAACTGACATGTTCGAGGTGGTATGGCCGTAGACTGTATTTTCTAATTGATGATCTAATTATTATTTTACATGATTACCATGTGATGGGGCAGGAGTCTAAACTTCACCTTTCCAGGTGAGGTTTAATTTCACACTTAAAAAAAAGTAAATAGCTAGATATCATATTGCAATTTATTCTTTGGAAATACAGTAATTATGTGACAGAGTTTGCAATCCAGTGATTGGAATATTATTGTAAAGTACAAACAGTACATGACGTGGTATACTGTTGTTCATGCTAGTGTCATCTTGCTACTGAAATTATAAGTTATGGTTTACTAAACAGTACTATTGAGTGACTGATTTCTTCAGGGCAAATGTTAAAGTTATTGAAAAGTTTAATTTTCTGCAGTGTTTACCTCATATGCAGTGATTAGAAGGAACAGCTATTTATTTGGTTTCATGTAGTTTTGTGAATGGACTCACAGGAGGGCAGTTATACCAATTTAGTGGTCTCTCAGAAGACCTTACATCTTTTAGAGTATATGTCATTCCTAATTTTACTTAGACGTTAAAGCTAAAGAGGAACCAGAGTATAACTTGCTTGATTTTCTACCACTGCCTAGTTCAATGGTGATGAATCTATGGTATGAATGAGGCAGTAGGCTGTGTCATTGAAAGCTCTAAAAGATTTGCCATCATTGCTAACTTATTGTTAGAAAATCTTCTCTTGATATTAAAGAGCTATAAATTGTATAAATATAGATAGAACTTTTACTGGAGAATGTTAAATGAGTGCTATGTTTTCCTTAGGCCTCTGTCATTCAGATAACCTCTTGTGTAGCTGGGCAAAATTTGCAGTTTATTGCATTGTATTTGAATGATTCCACTTAATGGTCGTCTTCCCTCCTGGGCTTTAAGATTGTGGAAAGGATCATAGTGTTTACTGTCAGCAGCACTTGTTATAGGTTGGTTCATAAATATTGAGAGAAAAAGACTGACAATAAATATCCATGATAAACTCACTATTGAGTGCCTGTGGTTTTCTCATTATTTTCTATGGTACAGTTTTTTTTTTTAAGTGGTACAGTTTCTGTGTGAGAATGAGAAAGTAAATGACTCAACTGAAATTTAGGTTTTTCCTTTGTACAATACAACATTTTATTAAGTTTTGTGTTCAGTTTATTTTTCTGCAATGAAACAGTACTAAGAACATTTTATTCTTAAATATACTCATTTAATATAAAGAAACTAAGTTGCTTATTTCTTTCTTACTTAGTTTAGTTAGTGTCTGGCACATAGGCTTCGGAATGAACTGTCCATGTAGTTCCAGGTTAGTAGGTGACTGGGGGAGAATGTGCTTTTGATTGTAACCTAAAGAATAATAGCATGATACATATTGTTCTGTATGTAGTGTATCTTCCATACCACTGGATTGAGATACTTTCTTTACTCCAGAGGTTTTCCCACTTGAACTTGAAGTTATAAATGCTTCAAATGTTTAAACTTTGATCTGAATTTTGTTTTTTTCAGATATATTTTTATCTATTGTATTTCATCAATTCTAAGATACATTTAAAATATCTAAAATAGGTGTATGTTTTATATGTATTTTTATAGTTTTTTTTTTTTGCAGACCAGGGGGTGAGCTCACAACCTTGTGCTTGCCGGGCAGTTGCTTAGGCCGCTGAGCTAGATCCCCGGCCCCCGTATTTTTATAGTTTTTTTATTGATTTTTTTATTTCTTAAAGTAATGGTGCACTATGTAGTTGGTGCTTTTATTTTAATTTATATTAGTACATGTTTGTGATGTATAATGATGACATTGTGGGGAGTTGATACATGTATATAGCATATCTTAATTTACATTCCTTTTCTTCCTTTCCTTTCCCTTCATTAGCACCCTAATCCTTTTCCCATTTGCAAAGGATCTTTCTTTCTGTTTGCTATTTTCATCTATCTTGTTTTGCTTTTTATGCTTTGGATTTTTTATTTAAGATAAACTATGTGATATTTAACCTGTATCTGATTCCATTTAACATTGTGGTTTCAAGGTGCATCCGTTTTCCTACAAATGACTCAAATTTATCTATCTTTATCAGAGAGTAGTACTTCATTGTATAAAATACTGTATTATCTTTATCCATTCATCTGTTGAAGGCTGCCTCCAAAGTTTAGCTGTTGGCGTTGTGCTGCTATATGGACACACATGTACCATTGTAATATATCTTTAATTCCTTCAGGAAGATACCTAGAAGGGGAATAGCTGGGAATTTCTAGTTTTGGTTTTTTTGATGAATCTTCCCTATTGATTTCTCTACTGGTTGTACCAGTTGACAATCCCACGAGCAATGCAGAAGGGTTCCTTTTCCACCAGCAGTCATGCTAGCATATGTTATTAAGTGATTTCTTGATGGTAGGCAGTCTTCTAAAGATAGAATCTCAGTGTTGTTTTTATTTGCATTTCTGTAATGGCTAGAGATGTTGACCATTTTTTCATGTGTTTATTGGCTATTTGTACTTCTTCTGAAAGTGTCATTTCAGTTACCAATTTTTTGATTGGGCTTTTTATTTTGGAGGGCCATTTATTTATTTATTTATTTATTTGCTATATGGAGTTCTCTGTGTATTCTAGATATTAATCCTCTGTGTTTCTAGCAAACATTTTGTTATGTTCTATAGGTTTTCTCTTCATTCTGTTGTGGCCTTTGCTGTGTATAAGCTTTTTATTTTGTTATGTTCCCTTTTGTTGATTCTTAGTGTTACTTCTTGTGCAGTTGGAGTTTTGTTCAGAAAATCCTTGTCTATGCCTGTGGCCTCAAGAGCTTTACCTATTTCATCTTCCAGTAGATTGTTTTGGTTTTAGTATTTAGATCTTTGATCCACTTTATTTTTAATTTAGTACATGATATAGATCTAGATTCAGTCTTCTACATGTGGATAGACACTTCTTCCAGCACCCATTTGTGAAAGAGGCTATGCTTTGTCCAGCATATATTTTTGGCCCCTTTGTCAAAGATCAGCTAGCTGAACGTGCCTGGGGTTTTTTCTGCATCCTTTATTCTGCTTCACTTATTTATATGTCGGTTTCTGTCCCACTGTTTCCATTGGGATTGTATTTATTTTTTTATTTTTTTATTTTTGAGACAAAGTTTTACTATGCAGTGCAGACTGGCCTTGAACTCACTTTGTAGCCCAGGCTGGCCTCAAACTGGCAGTAATCGTTCTGCCTCAGCCTCCCCAGTACTGCAGTTATAGGTGTGCACCACCATAGCCAGCTCCAATTGAGATTGCTTTATCTCTGTGTATCAGTTTTGGAGGTAGGACATTAAAGACAATATTGGTTTTGCCTATCCGGGAACAGGGGCTATCTGTATTTTCTGACATCCTCTTCAATCTCCTTTTTCAGAGTATTGTTGTTTTTGTTATAGAGGTCTTTCACTTGCTTGGTTAGATTAATTCTTATGTATTTAATTATTTTTCAAAGTTATTGTGAATGGTATTGTTTCCCTAATTTTTTTTCTTGGTAGATTTCATTACTGGTATACAGAAACATTGTTGATTTTTGTGTGTTGATTTTGTACCCTGCTACTTTGCTGAATTTGTTCATTAGTTCTAGGAGTCTTGTCTTAGTTACTTTCTTATTGCTGGAACAAAATACCTGATGCACAAGTTAAAGGAGGAAGGGTTTATTTCAGCTCATAGTTTGTAGAGGTTTCATTTCATAGTCAGCTGTCTCCAGAGGCAGGATGGTGTGGCAGAGGGGCATCACAGAGAGAAACAGTCCTTGGTAGGGTAGGTAGGAAGCAGCAAAACAGCAACAGTGAGGCTCCCTTTCCCTTTTATCCCATCTAGGACAAGCCTATTGAATGGCGCCACCCCCACCCAGGGCGTGCCTTCCCATTATCCTGTCAAGAACCATGCTAAACCAATCAGTGGACTAATTAGTTGTCTCACCTTTAATCCATTATCACACAGCCTAAATCCAGCCACCTCTGTAAAGCCCCACCTATGAGTGCATGAGGCTTTGCGGGGGGACATTTAGATACAAGCTATAACAAATCTTTTGGTGGCATTTTTTGAATCTTTTGTTTTAAAAATCATGTCACCTGTGCCATAAGCATAGCTTTACTTTTTGTTTCTGTATGTATATGCCTGTTGCTTTTTCTCTTGTCTGATTGCTCTGGCTAGGTTTCAAGTTCTACATTGAAT